>BQNB010203938.1:0-10728 GCA_026074375.1 Tanacetum coccineum | reverse complement strand
GAAAATTCTATACTGCTCCCGGTTATATTGATTGTTGTTGTTTTTTTAGACTTTATATATTTTATATATTTTATTATATATTATATATATTATAGTTTGAAAAATCACAAATCAATCCTTCACAAATTTGTGAATTTGAAACAAATATTCAGAAAGTTTACTCAGATAACTATTTAGTCATCTTGTAAAGAAAGAGTGAGAATGTTGGAAACATTAGACTTCAACTTGCTAATTAGTTTCATGCATATCTGTTTTAGTATTTGAATAATTAGGATTGTAAAACAATTTTATTTTCTGATGAATAAAATTACTTGGTGTTTGTTATTCATTCATATAATAATTGTTATCCTATATTTGCATGTTTAATCCTTGAATGATTTTATCATTCTAAATATGTCCATTGTCGGTTGACAATATGGGAATATTGTTATGTAAGGCAAATGTGAGTGTTGGTTATGTTCTTTGAATATACGGATTGTTTCCGCCAAACTCATATGTATTCACAAGGGTTGTATATTGGATACCCCAACTTTCGAACAATTACTTTTGGATCATTGTCATGAGTAAAATGTCGAAAATGGTTTAATAATTCATCCTTAGACTTAAGATACAAACAAGTTCTGTATGTGTGGATATCACTTTGTGATTATAGCCAAACGTTGTCCTGTGATATGGTAGTTATAAAAGCTATTTTTCGGAGTGAATGTGAAGCAGCATCCACAACACTTGTAGTCAACAAAGGATTTGTTCCTCCACTTGATATGTGTAGAATGATACCATGGGGCCTCTCCAGAATTAATCAAATAATTGTGTGGCCGCACCCAAAGGGTAATTTTAAGATGATTCTTAATTACATTTGGTATATCTGAATTAACTTCTATAATGAGAATCTAAATGGTTAAACTATATGGAATGAGTTAGGATCCATATCCATGGTTTAACAGTATCTGAACAAAGAGATGATAAAAGAAAGTAATAAATAACCATTAATAAGCCGAGATTGTTCTTGAAACTATTATCTCAAGTATTTCTAATCGAAAGGTAACTGTGTGTGTTGCTAGACGTTGCCTATTATCAGTATATCTGCAGCCTGCTAGCCCGACTCCCAAGTGGGAGATGTTTGAATTTGGTAGTCGGTTCCGCAAGTTATACATTAGAAATATGTGAGCCTATTGGGGGCACACACATAATACACGAAGAGTATGGTTACTTCACGATTTATATTTAAATAGATATTTAATTAATTACTTGTTTAATTAATTATATAAAACATTTTAAATATAGAATCGAGGACCAAAAACCAGACAAAACCCAAACCTCAAGGAGTGGCCTAATTGGCTAAACTCCCCCAAGGATTTAGGAGGGGTGTTTGGCCGGCCTATGGGGTAAGAAAAGGAAAGGGAAAGATTTGTTTTAATTATGGAAATTAAACTAATCTTGTCCTACAAGAATTAGGGTATTGGGGTGCCTATATAAACACTCCTCTTATCCCTCATTCTTCATTCATTCATTCCCTAATCACCTAAGAATTTTGGTGCTTTCTCCCCTCACATAAAACCCTAACCGAAATTCATAATGGATTTTCGGTTCTCTACCATTAATCGAATTCGACCAAACACCCTTTTAGGGTTTTGGTTTTCCGTTTTCACTTGATCTCCTTACTTGACGATTCAAGGTACCCTTGGTGGTTATTTGGTAATTCCTCCAAGTTGACGAATTAGGGTTTCTTGATATAAACCCTAATTAGGGTTTTATTTGTTTGGTTCGACTTCAAAAAGGAGCGCAAGGCATGCGTTTGGTTTTGATATTACACTTGGTGCTTGTTCGTGAAGATAAGACTAGCAATTCTTACATACTTGCTTGACGTGTTTGTGTGAGCAACCGTAGAGGCGTTTGTTTTAGACGCTTTTATAATCAAGAATAATTGCAAAAGGTATGCTTTCCTTATTTAATATGTGTTAACCTACTTGCCATTACTAGATCCATCTGTTGCGCACTCGTGGCTAAATTGGTTAGCTAGATTAATAAATCCCAACAAAAATGCAGACTAAACCTTCTTCCAAAAGACCGAATAACATTACTAAACTGCCAAATACCCATGGATACCACCAAGAACAAAAAACCCCGTAGCCCTGACCCACATACAGCTTAAAAAGGCCTGAACAAACTGATATAACATGGCAAACAATACTAGCATACATGATAGTCAATTCAAATTTGACATTTTAAAGGATCAAAAGGCCAATGTTGCCAGTTCAACACAATCTTATTGATTCGGTTTTAACGTAGCTATTGCAAGGTACAAGGGTTTCGGGCTAGATCGAGTTTACAATGTAGTTGGGTTGCTTTTTAAAATTTTCTTCTTTTTCTTTTGTGACCCGAATCTTAAAGGTTCCGCCTCACATTATGTACGTGTATCCCGCCTATCTACAATAGGTGTTTCCCCTTTAACACATGATATGAATAAGTACTACATTACTACTTAATAATTTTGTAAAATTCTATAAAAAGTTTTGCATAAACGTATAGAGATGCATACCTTTTTTTCCTTGTTATTTGAAGCTACATTGCTTACTTCAGAAGCTGCATTTGTTAAAGTATTTCATCAAATACAATTATTAATCAAAAAAATATTTCTCATCAAGAAATACAGAACAACCGGTACCAGTTCTAAGTTTTTCAATAAAATGTATTTTTGGGTAAAGGGTTTACCCGGTAAATGTATTACACCAAAAAAGCGGTTCAATACAAAGGATGTGGGTGAATCTCGCATCTCAGCCCGCTACATAGGCAAAAAAGAAAACATAACAAGCATAACTACTTCGGAGGAAACTACTAAGATTAGATTACAATTGACTCAACAATCATTAAATTTTTTATTTCTTCTTCCTGTCATAGACCGTGATAACAAGATCATCACAAATAGACTGCAGGTGCTCGGACAAATCATGATTCTCGTATATATCATCATCATACAGGTCATAATCATCATTGTCCGGATAAGAATCTCTCCATTGTTCCAACAAGCTATTAGTATCATAACCTTTATCACGTCGATCTTAACCACTTGTTGGAATCCTTAGGTTAGCAGTTTCATCAAATACCACTTCTACTTCACTATCACTTTCCATAGTACCTGTAGGAACTAATAGGTTCCGGTTATTATCCAACAACCTAAGTTTACCTTCACTTATTTGGCGTTCAATTTTATCGATTTTCTCACCAATAGGAGTATGTGTCCAAAAACATTATAAGATGAGCACCTAGGAGGTTTCCACTTGTAATGGCCATCCCTTGTAATATTAGGCATAGCCATGACAATGTTTTCTTTTAACTCCATATCAGCTCGAAGCTCAATCATAACTCTAGCATAACTTGACCTACCCTAAGATTGCATGCACATATCAGATGTATAAAAGTCAAGCATTAGAAGATTACACCATGGAGTTTAACCCAAATTGGAACAGTACTAGCATCTTCTTTTAATAGGTTCTCATCCGGATGCCATTTCTTCAGGATAAGCGGGTTATTCCAGATAAACCATGGCCCATTCTCAAGCATAGCATCAAGACCATCCATGGAGCTAAATTGAATGGAGAATAAACAGGTAGATGCGCTGAACATAGAACGATAAGCCTAAATTTACCCCAAGTGTCTCTAACATAATTAACAACAATAGGGTATGCCACCCGCTTCCCCAGGAAAAAACCATATACAATATTAGCAAATCGATCACTAAGAGCTTGAATAGACTCCACTGGGACAACCACATCAATCCCATTACCCCCGGTGTAAACAAAGTACAAATATTCAGTTTCTTCCTACTTGGTTTACTAGTAACATTAGTATACAAAGACTTACCAGGGGCATTATCAGCCGTAGTAGTAACCGGGGTAGATAATGGTGGAAAAGATCCCAGAATTACATTAAACCTATTGTTTCATAATCAATCCAAACAAGCAAACACATCTACATTAACATAATTTTATAATCTTAAATTATTAGTCTATGATACATTATTAAACATCAATGCACACTAAACTTTTGAATTGTTTTTTTCACACACATTTAGCTTCATCTACAATTAAAATTTGGTACTATCACAAAAATATTAACATAATTAATCACCAAAAATTAACGAAGATTCATTTTTTCCTATAATTTTTGCGATGGAAAAAACCCCATAATTGGGGGTTTAAAATAGGGTAGAAGATATGTGTGTTTTAATTGAAAATGACTGAAATGGAGACTGTATGATCTTGGTGCTAAGATGATTGAGGATTTAGGGAAGGATAAAGTGCAGAGTGGCGATGTCATTGCTATTGACAAGAGGAAAGAAGTTGGGTGCATTGTGTCACTCTTCATGAAATTGATGTTATCAATAGCATATGCTTTTTCCCATCTCGCTAGTTTAACTGGGACTTGATGTTATGTTTTCATATGTTAGGGTATTTAGTTTGTTGCAACTATATGTTATTGTGTGTATATAGAGTTTGTTCAACTAACTTACTGGACACCTTAATTAAAATAATGAAAAGCTTGTATGACAAATTGCTGGATATCTTATTATACCCTACCATGTAAATCAGTTATAAATTTTGCGAAATTTCTTATAACATTAGACTGTATTTTCTAATTCTAAGTTTATTTTCTCGACAAAACAAAGGATTATACACATGTGCCGGTATGGAAGGCAAACACGAGCTACCAGTTGCGCCTCTGAAGCACCTTTTTGATTGCAAAGGCCACATACTTAAAAACCCGTGACGTATCTCCGAGATCTAGGCGTCGTCAATACTACTATAATATGTTGCCATAAACGTGTTATGAACAACATACCATCAAAGGGTCTTGAGTAGCAACCGCCAACATTACTCGAATCTAACAACCGCATCTAGTGCAAAACATTAGGAAACATCCAAGTTAGGTATCAAAATGTAAAATGGAATAAACACACGTTCGATGATTTTCAATGCATTTTTAGCTTTCATCATGTTTTGTCAGCTTTATTTTTCTTTAAATACTATTTACTCCAGAGGCCCTTTCAAAGCAGTCTGACACGCTATAAAACCCCTACTACTTAACCCCATGAGAGGAGAAGCCCTAGTTAAATCCACGCACGCACGAGGTAGGCTGCATGTTTCTTAGCCCTCATTCAACCCACGGTGGATGTCCACAATCTATGCCCTTAGAATCATCTTGTCATCTGACGACTGTTCCCCAAATAGGGTCACCGTTCGAATAAAGCGTGCCCCAGGGGAGTGACGTCATTACATATCTCAAGTACAAAGCATAAGAACGACCTATATAAGGGTACATTTTAGAATATACCATTAACTCCAGTCAGCATTGGATGACTTTTGATTTTAATAGTTCACAAAGAATTTAAGATTTACTTTTACTCTTAATGCTCTTACTATATCTTTAAGTGGATTAAAAATTATCAGCGGTTGTCAAAATCAGCAAAGAAAACATAGCGGTGAACCTTTTTACAATTGCATTAAATAAGTCTTTGACTGCAAAAACAAACATTGTCGATGTAATCGAATAATGATAGTGCTCGGTGAAACTCAATTTTATCAAATTAGTCTCGTTGCTAAACATACAACTTTTCTGAAACGTTTAGCACAATGTAAAACCTTTAACTAATTCGTAAATTAATAGCAAACGATGTTGGGCATTTTCCCAAATCCGGTAAAATCCACCTTCAGCTACTGAGAGGAGCACCTGAGAAAAATAGCTTATCGTTAACGTTTAACATAAAAGTTGGTGAATTATATAGTTTCTTTACATATCTTATTGTGTCAACATTGTAATATACTATGTAATTAGTAACGGTAGTCACGTCCCCACCACAAGATTTCAAAACTTATGCGACAGTTATAACATATACAGCGGCTTCAACAATAACAAAGGTATTTACTGTTACGCTAAAACTCCATATGAACGATCTTCTTCGAAGCCAATAATGGAATAGCTATGTACATGATCTGCCATACAGTGAAAGTTTCCTGTAGGTGTCCGACAAGACCACCCGCGACGCACTAGTTTCGACATGACATACCATGTTCTGCGTGTTTGGCCTATAAACAGTTTAGGTCCCCGTAGGTGTGACAAGAATCGCAGAGGTAACCTATGGCCACTATAGACAACTTTCACCCCTAAACACATCCGGCTTATGGAGGATCTTATCCATTTTGCAAGATGCAACACTAGATCTATTCCTTTGAATAGGAAGTAATCTATTCTACTATCACAACCCTCTCAGAAACCTAGATTACCCCGGGCACGACATAATAGATCGTGCGCGGATTACCTTAAACCCGAGAGCCAGAAATCTGAATACCTTAAAACCAGGTAATTAACGGCTATCATGATAATCTCTGAAATAGTGTTCTAACGAACCTCCTACTTTCTAATGCAACACGTAAAACCAAGGCGAAACAACGTGATACTCTAAACATATCACCGATTATAGGTAGTGACTTACAAGTTTGTGTATCACGGTTTATAGTAAAGAACCTATCTCAAGTCACTTGTTTCTCAAGCAAGGTCTCAAATCTCAAAGTTGTAAAAGCATTATTTATCAATCCTAACGCAGTAGTAACGAAGTGGGGCTATGAAGCTCACCTTTGGATTGTGTAAAGTGAAGTATGAATATAGAAGAAAGATCACAGAAACTTATCATAGAATCAATGAAAAAAAGAATCAAACATCGAGTCTAACTCAGAAAGATGTCTAGATAAGAAGCCTTAAAAGATACGAAAAACGATGACTAAAGAACGAGTAATCCATATGAACAAAGTGCAACATTTAGGAGATTTAAGGCCACATCTTTACAGAGATAAACAAAATATGACAATAGCGTTAGTAGGAATAATTGCAAGTCTATATGGTGTGAAGTTTATCAATCTTCCAACTACTTCGTTACATGTTTTCCTAGAAAATGGAATGAAAACGATTTAAGATAGCATCGCGTAATGGTGTGTTTTGGATATGTTTATGAGCACAGGATATATACCCTGATAAATGTATACGTCGTCAGATTATTAAAGTAATATAATGACCCGATTTCAAACAGGAAACATCGATCGATAGCAATAATAATAATCAAGTAAATATATATATTTCGGGGCAATACACTAACTTCATTGCCCACTTTAATAGAGGTTAACCAACGCATTTTTTTAATAATAAACGTTCTCTAAATATTTTCTAAGTGTAAGGATTTTATAGAAATTCTGGCATGACCGATTCGTATAACAACCCGCAATTTTCATAAATGTAAATACTCTCCACTCTATTACAAGAGATGTTAAGCAACTTGATGTACAGCAATGCTTAATATCAAATTATATAAGATTATGATTATTGCGGACGACTCACATCTTCGCACCTGTAGCGAAAAATTTTCTTTAGACGGAAAGTTTTTCGCTTATTACATTACTTTGTACTTTGCCACTCACCTCATTGTGCAAATCATTTCTTCGCAGTCATGCTAGTCCAAGTCTAACAGGCTCAGGCATCCCTACCTATGGCAATCTATCATCATATAAGCCAAGAAGAACATCATAATATATTGATTCAACGTATTATCGCAATATCACTAAAATTCATGCATGTTTTACACAATAGTACGAACCTCTAGATTACTCAGTACATATTTCGATGTAAAGAATGGAATAACTGTCTTGAATGGATAGTACCTTAGAAGAAGAATAATGTAAATACATATTGCTCCCCATTCATACCCCTCAATCCAAGCTGTACACAACAGCGATTACGCAACAACTCGAGGTCTCATCTGTAGGTCATAGCATCGCAACACACCTACTATACTCCATACGAACCAATTGCGACATAATATCTACAGATGATATAACACACCATGCACACTCCCACCAGCATGGGACTAGATCAGGAACACAATAACCATCTACTGAAGAAATATAAAAATCTCTTCAAGTTCACTACGCTCTACACACTTCATGAAAAACTGATACTCAACTGGAGCAACACACACACGGCTCGACCTACAGTGACACAACATGTCCTTGAAGTCCCCAGCTCACTGCACCTCACATATGATCGCGCATCATCACAGCACACCCCACCAGTGCGACTTATCTGCCTATCCCAATTCTCATAGATCACCATGCCTAGATTGTTCGTCTACATGCTATCGAGACTCTACAGCCTACTAACTCCCGAATATGTACTCTGTCAACCACACCCTACGAATGCCACTGCTCACAATATGCGACAATCACCTCACTCACCACACCATCTCTTCTCTGTTACAACTTCAACACCTCTTCTTCATCACATCTTACAATAACTCCTAACACCCGACACAACACGCCGCAGAGCACCGATACCAATATGTCTCATATGCACATCCCTCTCACGACACATGTGAGCGCACTTTCTAACTGCTCTCTATCATCTTATCATCTCGAGACACGTCTCTATCACACTCTGATCATCCAACGACATACGAATAATGCCTGTATGTGAGCGTAAACTATTCTTCACTCGTCAAACCTCGGACACTCGCTCCTCTCACCCTTCGACTCTCAACTCTGCCATCATATAGATCACATCTTCAACACATATACAAGAAACTCAATCACTAAACCAGATACGACTAATACGACTCCGTCCACTAAATCTGTCAAGCTTTCGCTCTCACCGCGCACTACAATAGAATAGTATATCAACGATGAGTCTGTATCTCAAGTCTTTTCTCTGCTAATCCATTTATCTCAAAACCGAACCCATTCCTATCATTATGATGCTGAGCTCAATTAAATCCTTAATCCACACGACTCAGACCATGACACAGAATAGTCAGTCTACATCGTATCAAGTCCATACATGCCAGTTTCATGCCACATATACCAGAAGTCAACGAGAAGCCATAGAAAACCTATTGAGACGCCCAATATACCCGACGTCGCGTCCTTCAGCGACACCTTTGCAAAGAGACCCCATTTTGACAAAGTTTTATCTTGCAAAACAGCACCTCAATCTGACAAGAGACCTTACCTCCTTACCTGCTTACAAGCAACCTCTCATCAAATATCTCCTCCTTTAATATAGTTTAAAAATTGATCAACATGGTTGCCTTTTTCTCCCTTCTTTACCGCGGCAAGCATAGGAGGTATCCACCTCCTTAATCTACAATCCTAGCTCATACAACTCACTCTATAGCTTCAACACTTCAGCTAGAAGCTTATCCAATTGTCTCACATCATATTACAAGCCTTCCTTAACCTCCTCATCTTGTTTGACTATAAATAGAACCCTAAATCTCTCAGTTCTACTCATCCCCCACTTCCTCTTCTATAACCCTTACATAGCAGCAATCCTTTACTCTAAGAAGATCCTAAGAGGTCCTAAGAAAGCTCAAGAACAGAAGTGAAGCAAAAGAAACCAAGAAACGAAGCCCGGGAGTCGTTATTCTAGGCGTACGAAGCTAAAAGTCCCGATTTTAACCCGTTTCTAAGCTATAAGCTCAAACCAGGTTCTCTAAGCTTATATTCTGTATTCATGCCGTCATAATTTTCATATGATCATGCTAAAATCATAATATAAAGCTTTGAACTTAAAAACCTATGTGGTTTACCTTTTTGATCCAAAATCGTACACCCGAAACCCTAATTTTATGTTTTTGCTTAATCTATAAGCTAAGCTTGTAAACTATTGTTATAATCTATCCCAATAATCTTAAATAACATTAAAATAAGTGCTTTGATAAGTCATGAAAGAATTTGAACTTAAAACCCGCGCGTTTTCGTTTTAAAACCCTTATATGACCCGTTTTGCTTCCTAGCTTTATGAATCGTTATTTTAAACTTGCGTTGCGTTAAATCTTCATATTTTAGTTTATTATAACTTATAAATGTCTATTAAAATGTTAAAATAAGCTTGCATGGCAATTTGGACATGTTTTGTAAATATTATCCATGCAAGGGGTATATATCGTAACTTTCGGAAACTTATAACTAAAAGGACTAAAAATGTCATTTTATCAAAGTTATAACTACAGGGGTCTATTATGTCACTTTTTAAAGTGCAAGGTTTACTTTGTATATCTTTAAAAGTTGAAGGACCAAAGTCGTAAAAGTGCAAACTCCAAGGGTATATTCTGCCACTTTTCAAACTCAAGGGTCTAAAATGTAACATTTTGAAAAAGCATAAAAACACATTCAAAACATTACAAGACATAACTTTAATTAACGCTTGACGTGCTTAACATTTCCAGATATTGAATAAAACGCTTAAAACGGCTTATGTTGTAACTATTAGAGTAAAGGGTATAATGGCGATGAGGCTTCGTCGTGGTTGAGGTGGCAGCTCATCGCCCCTCACCGCGGCTCGCCACCACACTCACCCTCCCGTTCACCATTCATTTCGCCACAAAACAAAATGGAGGAAACGTTAGAAAAAATAGGGCCCACCCCCTTTTCTGTGTGTTGTGTATTTTTATGTTATGAGTGAATGGGTATTTTTTTGTGTTGTGTTGAAATGAGGTAGCGCTGAGGTGGCAGTGGTGGGGCCCAAACGAAGAGGCAAAGCCTCTTCACCATAACCTTTACTCTTATATCATTCATCATCGATGTGCTTTCAAAAATCATATCCCGGGTCCATATCATACCACAATACCAGGGAGCTTCATATTAAGGAGTTTCATCTTGGTATTACGTTCTGACTGAGTTGTTGGGT
>BQNB010203936.1:0-10728 GCA_026074375.1 Tanacetum coccineum | reverse complement strand
TTTAGGTGCCTAAATTGTAGTTCAAATAGACTATTTTCCAAAAAGTCTGGCCTCGAACGATTTTGAGTTCGGCATGTCAGTCAAACAGTCCGCGCGAGAAAAGTTGTCAAAGCAGTAAATTCGGGTCAGATTTAGGTCAGATTACGAGGTGTAAACCCCCACTTAAAATTTTAATTAGGATTAGTCAACCTACGGGAGTTTAGTTCTATGTGTCTATTAAAAATCCCACAAAGGAGAGCTTCTGATTTGGAATCTAAGTAAGGTTTTTAGGTCCATACTTTTTAGTGTTCGATCGGATCTGAAACTGAGTAGTTAAAAGTTTGATTTTATTTGGAGCACTTAAAAGTGGAAATAAATTAGTGAAAAAATCTTGGAGATAGTAAACTCATGATATTGAACCTGTGATTTTTGGTAAAATTTATAAAGGTTAGTAGGGGTGGTTTAGAAAATGGTAAAGTGACACTAAAATTTTGCGTTTTCGGATAAATAGTTGAACACTAAAAATGTGTGTAAACGATTAGGTAAATGTTGGGCATGGTGTCGGGGTGACCCATGAGGGTAAATAAGCACCTTAGACATCCATCATATGATTGTTACATGTGCTTAAGCTTTTGGCTTAGTAGCGTGTAACACGTGTTATTTTGTTGTTTAGCTTTGTGCGAGGATTTTAGGAATTGCTTTAGCACCAGGTGAGTTTCATAGCCCCTCTTTTCTTATGATTTATTAGGGTGGAAATGATGCTTGTGGTTTGAAAAGTTTTAATTGCTGTGATTATGTGGTTTTACTTGAGCCATGAATAGTTATGTGGTTATTATATGTGATGTGCTTTATTGTTGTATAATTAGTTGGAGCGGAGGGGTATGCCTATCCCATTGCTGTATGATTCCAGTTGGAGGGTAGTGGTTCTACCTATTTAAATCTAACTGGAGGGTTGAAATAAAACTTAATTATGTGTGATTCCGATTAGAGGGTAGTGGTTCTACCTATTTAAATCTAATTGGAGGGTTGGAATAATACTCAATGTTGTGTTGGTCCAGGCCTAAGTATAAGTTCCAGCTGGTAGACTTTTAGGTGTGTAAGTGACATATTTGGGATCGGGGGTAACGTTCCTACCCAGTGTTATGAGTTGGTGGATCAGGGGTAACGTTCCTACCTGTTTATGGTGAGATAAGCGTTGGATCGGGGGACACGTTTCATCCTAGTTATGGTTGTTTGTGCGTTTGCATGTTAGCCTGTATAATTGCTAGCTTAACTGTCCTGCCATGTTTTGTTTTATGAATAAGATAGAGAGAAGTGGCTAGAAAGAGACCATAGGATGTTGTGGAGATTATTGCTTTATTGTCTTGAATTTTTGTTAGCCTTAAATAATGAGTCGAACACGGAAGTTCGTTCATTTAGAATATTAAGTCTCGGTCATTTTAATATGTAACTTTGTAATAGGCTAGAACGGGTAAACGGGCTCATTTAATGTAATCTAGCCGGTCACGTGCATCGGGCGAAAGCCTATGTAAACCCAAGCCCGACCCGTAGAATAACTAATGGCATGAAATCCTTTTAGTTGGATACATATACACCTCACCAAGGAAGGTGAGGTGGTTGGTTCATTTGTAACTCTTTTCTTTTGCAAGTAAACTCTCCCATTTCTAGTTTATCTCTCTAGCTTTCTCTCACTACCTCTCTTTACAATTCTTCTCATCTCCTAATCTTAATTTCTTGTTCTTAATATGAAGTGAAGTGATTTATTGGTTCTGACATTTGGTATCAGAGATGCATGGGTGTATCGTATCATGTGTTTGTTGTCCGGTTACTGTTCGTGTACTGTTCATGACTGTTCTTTTATCATGTGTGGGGGTGCTGTTGTCCGGTTATCTGTAGTGTACGGGTCATGTATGGTCATTTCTGCTGCACGATTGTCATAAAATCCCATTAGGTTTTTTTTTAATCTGTTGTTATAACTTCTGTCTCAATCTGGTTATACATTTTTTTCTTTGTGCTTAAAAGACAAGTTCATAGTGTAAGCAAATCTGGGTTTGTTATTTTTTTTCTTGGTTGCGTTTTGATGAAAGAAAAAAGCCAGATCCACAATTTAAGGAAAAAGTACAAAAGTAAAAAATTTGTAGGTTGCGTTTTGGTTCTCAAAGATTGCGTTTTGTCTACACAACAATGGACTGCGATTTGATCTTGCGTTTTGGTGTTGCGTTTTGGCTTTACTGAAGACTTTTTGCAAGCAATTTACAAACGTTTATGCTGCGGAGCGGGGTGAGGGGCGGGGGGGGACCAAAATTTTTGTAATGTTGCGGTTTGTATAAAGTCAGATTGGTTTTGTGATTGGTTGAGGCGGGTTTGTCTCAAAAGAAAAATCTTGCGGTTTGCCCCCCAAGAATCCAAACCGAGTCAACTCGGTTATTCTAACGACGTCTGACCCGGTAAACTCATCCGAGTAAAGTAACGGAATGCTAAAAAAGATCATGAAAAAGATCAGTCAACACATTCACAATGTCTTATCCAATCAACACAGCCATAACACACTCTCGACAGCCTCAACACTACAACAAATCCCTTCTCCAACTCATAAGACTTGGACATTATACGAATAAACTGATCTCAGATTGTGTGTCATCATCGATCCGTGTGGGTTATAAACCCTTGTTAATATACGAAATTAAAGAATGACACATAACAATTATGTTACTGTCATTATTTGTTTTGATTGACTCACTCAAAAATTCAAACAATACCCACCCGAGACCATTTATATGATCTTGAAGCCACATCGAACTGAAAACTTGCAAAGAAGGCGTTTGGTATTTCGAATGTTTGGGTTGTATGATTGATATGATGAGAAACAAATTATGCTTGGTCTCTACTTGCTGGCATAGATGTGTGATGCACGAGATGGGGTGGATTTGTTCAGATCTGTGTTATTGATGAGATGAGTGGGTTGCGTCTTATCTTGGGGAGAGATAAGGCAAGTTTTGTTGGATCTTGCGTTTTGCAAGTGATTGAAGACCTTTATAGCTAGCAAACAAAACGAAACTCTGCCAAAATTTTCTAAATGTTGCGTTTTGTGAAGAAAATCGCATTGCGGTTTGTTAAAAAGAGTTGCGTTTTGCTCTTGGTCATTTGTCTAGAAAACTTGCGTTTTGCTCTTGCGGTTTTCTAGAAAACTTGCGTTTTGTGGGAAAATCTTGCGGTTTGTCAAAATTCAAAGATTGCGATTTGTCCGAGTTTCTTCCTGCGTTTTGTCCAAGAATCAATGTTGCGGTTTGTCTAACAGTAATAGTAGACTGCGTTTTGTCAAGACATCATTGCGTTTTGTCTCATTACAAGACACTGCGTTTTGTCAGAATTGAGCAATTACGTTTTGTCAAAATCTTTGGCATTGCGTTTTGTGACCTAGTTGCGTTTTGTCAACATTTTGGGACTTGGACTTTGAGATGTGTAACGGACATAGAAATTAACAACAAACCTCAAGGACTAATTAAACGAACTTTGGACTTTAATTTTAGACTACTCCAAGGACAATTAATCTACAAAAAAAACATAATCAACAAACTTTAACATCAACAATTAACTTTTTACGGTTTCTTCTTGATTTTGTAAAATCCCGCGAAAGAACTCAATTTCTCGGTTTAAATCTTTGACTTGTAAAATCCTGTGTAAATTAATTACTTTCAATTAATCACAGATTCAATCACAACACATCTACTTAAGATCCACTTTATCACTTCAAAATTCAACAATCATTCATCATGACTACTCACAATATTAAAACTTCCACAACCGCAGTCAAAATGCTTAACAACATTAATGCAGCTGTTCAGGGATCGTCCATCAAAATGCTTGCAACGGACGATATGCACAATGGCGATCACGGTTCTTACGATACATTGATACAAGACCAAATGGTGATGCCTTACGGAAGTGCATTCTCAAAGGTCCTTACACTCCAAGGATTGTCACAACATCAACTGTACCTGCAACAGAGGATTCTCCAGCAGTTCCTGAACAAACAATAGTCGAGACAGTTATGAATATGACTCCTGAAAATAGAGCTCATTTTGAATCAGAAAAAGAAGCGATTCATTTGATATTGACTGGAATTGGAGATAAAATATACTCAACTGTTGATGCATGTCAGACAGCTCAAGAAATGTGGGAAGCCATCGAAAGGTTACAACAAGGTGAATCACTCAATATTCAAGATGCCAAGACAAACTTATTTTGGGAGTTTGGTCAATTCGCCTCTCACAATGGAGAAACAATTAAGTCTTACTACACAAGATTCTACAAGATGATGAATGAAATGATCAGAAACAATTTGACAGTTGCTACGATGCAAGTCAATGTTTAATTTCTTCAACAACTTCAACCAGAATGGTCAAGATTTGTAACAATTGTCAAGCAACAACACAAGTTGGATGAAGTTTCATATCACAAACTCTTTGACATTCTGAAACAATACCAAAAGGAAGTTAATGAACTCCGTGCTGAAAGAATGGCCAAGAATGCTAACCCATTAGCACTTGTTGCTTCTGCTCAAACACTTCAAGACACTTATTATCAATCATCAAAACCTCACAAATCATATGCACCAACATCAAAAGCTTCACTTCCAACAGATTCTATGCAACTACAAGACACAAAGACAATAGAGATAGCCTCAAACCCATTCACACCACCATTTTTTTTTTTTGAGGTCCGATTTGAAAAGACAGTGTCTGAACAAGCTCAGAGGGATAAAGACATGCAGAAAAATTTGGCTCTCATTGCAAAGTACTTCAAGAAAATCTACAAACCTACCAACAACAACCTCAGAACTTCCTCAAACACCAGAAACAAGAATGTGGATACTACTCCAAGGTACAAGAATGACAATCAGTCTGGACAGTTTGGGAATCAGAGGGCAGTAAATGTTGCTGGGGCTAGAGAAACTGTAGGTGGTCAAGTAGTGCAACAGTCTGGGATATAGTGTTTTAACTGCAAGGAATTTGGTCATTATGCTAAGGAATGCAGAAAGCCAAAACAGGTTAAAGACTCCACGTATCATAAGGAAAAGATGTTGCTGTGTAAACAAGCTGAGAAAGGTGTTCAACTTCAAGCAGAGCAATCTGACTGGCTAGCAGACACGGATGAAGAAATTGATGAACAAGAGTTGGAAGCACATTACAGTTACATGGAAAAGATCCAGGAGGTTCCTAATGCAGACTCAGGCACTGACGCTGAGCCATTGGAACAGGTACAATACGATACTGACGATAATGTGTTTGCCAATGACATACAACATTTTGAGCAATCTGAATCCATTACTAACACATGTGCAGTGGAAACGGGTGATAGTAATGTCATTCCTGACTCACCGGATATGTGTGATAATTGTTATTCAGGATGGACATAAATGATGTAGATGAGTTGATGAAAGTTGTTGCACTTGTAATTTAAATTACTTAAATTTGAAAACTTGATGTTGATGAAAATAAAAAGTTCAAAAGCTCAATTAAAAGAAAGCAAATGAAACATTGACTAAGAATCTAACTCGAGTGAAATCTATTCTCTGCGGCAAACTAGTCGACTCTAGGGGGACCTCGTTGGTATCTAACTAGTATTCGAGATAGTTGTCTAGTTGCACTTCAAAATAAACAGACTGAGTTTGAGAGGTACAAGGCCTTTAATGATCGTACAGTTGACTATGACAAACTTGAATGTAAGTTAAATGAAACTCTAGGACTATTAGCTAAAAAAGAAATTGACATAAAAGAAGGTTTAAAAGTTAAAGCCTACGAAATTTTGTTGTGCAAAGAGAAACACGATGAGTTAGTTCAAAGGTTTTTACATAAAGTCACATTACGAAGGTCTTGTTATATGAGAAACAATGGTCTTAACGGATTTGAAGCTTAAGGAAGACAAAAGATATTGAGCAAATGATTTCAATGAAAACAATTACAGCTTTTGAATGAATTGTTTACCAAAAGGAGTCAATCAATCCATTTTCCATTATATGTTAGCACCCCTAATATGCTCTACATTTATTGGAAGTCCTACCTTTGCCAATCCAATGTACCCTAAAAAAGGCTCAATATGACGAAAACCAAATTTGTTTGCGGATCCACATGGGACCACAATCTGTTCTGCTAACAGATCATCCCGTTAGGGAAGAGACTCTTGACTCTTGAAGAAGGTGTCGATTCAAAATTGAAATAAACTCACTTAGTGAAATTTCTTGGATACACAATAGTTAAATAGGTCTTTATTGAAATTTTTTTAACACCACCGACCCCTGCATTATGAAATTCAGTTCGCCACAGGCAATGAATTATAGACATGAATAATGAACGAGAAATATATTTGTGAAAACAAAACCAAATATTTTCAAAAACATCGATTTTACCAGTGTCAAAATAATAAGCAAAGTAGACAAGCATACTATGTCATGACGAATAACAATCAATCATCTGAACAGAAATGTCGATCAAGCATGGGCTTACACCTTCAAACGAACGTCTTCGTCTTCGTATCCAAACTGACTTAAGATATGGATATCAAGTTAAGAATGTTTGATACCCTTGCCTCTTAAGACTCAGAATGTTAGTTTCGTCATTTGTTCATGAAACTTAAGCAAGAAATGCATGCAGATTTAAAGTATGTTGAATCTCTTGAAGATGAAATTGAGAACTTGAATCTGATAGGCCAGAATTTTTCTTACAGTTGATAGACTTTTTCAAGAATGTGTGTCTAAAGATGTGTTGTGTTCTTATATTGTAATCTTCATTGGATTTTAGATGAGCTCATGAATTACAATGCTTATATCTTCATAAAGTCAGGGAATATGACTGTCTTACACCAAAAAGCTTTATGAACCAAACTGAATCTTGTAAGTAAAGGATGTACACTGCTTTACGAAAGTTTGCTAAATTTAGAAAAAACAATCATATTTCTCTGTAAATCGCTTTACAACTATGTCAAGAACAACCTGAAAAATGACACAGTTTGCATAGAAAAAAGATCAAATGTATTCGAAAGAACTTGAAACAATATTTTGAAAATACAATGATTTGAAAGCTCAAACTGCTAAGGACAAGACATCGCAATAAGTGTGTTAAAGAAACTCATTGTAAAATGCAGAGGAAAATCTGGGACACTAAGCTTTTGATAAACCACTCTGTTGTTCGACAAACCAAATGATCAAAGGATTCCAAAAACCATCTGTTTTAGGGAAAAAAACGGCCTCCTTTTTCAGACTCTTTGATGAGAACAAATTTTGCGTCAGAAGAAATAACGTAAGGTCTTCAAAAATAATGAGCGGAGGGTTTATATAAAACCAGGTCACTCCACAGAATTTGCCATCAAACCAGACGCAAGCTGTAAGTAAACATAAATGTGATTAAACCAGGCATGTAGAGATTGCAAGTTAGTACCACACAACTAAATGCACCACAGTTGACTAAGACTTATAGGAATATTAATCCTGCGCGTATTCTACATCTACGGGGAGTAGCTCACAAAACTAATGTTAGCAGACCATAGCCTAGGAGCAATCAAATGAAAGATAAGGTCGTGCCAAACACTAGTCATGTAAGTTTAAGAAGACTGACAAGTTAGCAGAACACATAGGATTTCTAGTATTTCTAATAAAACAAAGTCTGTAACTGCGTGTAATGATAGTTTAAATTCCAGAACTTCGAATGTTAATGCTGTTTGTGCTACTTGTAGAAAATGTGTGTTCAATTCGAATCATGATGCTTGAGTATCTAAGTTTTTGAATGACGTGGATGCTAGAACTAAGAAGCCTAAAGTAGTGCCTATTAGTGCTAGGAAACCCAAAAGTCAAGCGAACAAAGCTGGTGCAACATACCGTAAGAAAACAGTTGCATCAGAATCCACTATCACAAATTCCAAGAGTTACTATAGGATGCTATATAAGAAAACTAGTAAGGCGTAGAAATGGTGGATAGCACAACAATGCCCATCAACATATACATGGGTTCCTAAGACAAAAAAGAAATGGGTACCTAAAATTAGGAATGAAAGTGTGACTAAGAAAGTTAGTTTTGCCATAGATAATGTATCTAGGATAAACTATGTCTTTAACACTCACAAAACACTTTAGGATCAATTTGTCATATGTATTCCTTTGTACTCTAATTCTCTTGGCAAATTGTACAACTCATCCTATTCATGTGGACTCGGGATGACAAAGCACATGTCGGGCAATCTATCACTGACTGTGCAATTTTGTTAAAATATACTTTGGGTACCATTCGTTTTAGGCAAGATCAATTTACTCCATTCTTGTTTCTGGAGATTAGGTTCAAGGAAATATATACGCGATCTAAAGGGCTTTACTACGTCGAGGTCTCAATCACAATCTTTCTCGTTGGTCAATTCTGTGATGCGGATTTGGAGGTTTTATTCGGAAATCTACGGTGTTTTGTTAGAGATCTTCAGGGAAACGAACTTACCTAACCGGTACTCGTGGAAATGTTCTTTATAACAATTTCTCTTCAAGAAACAACCTTCATCAACTCCAATCTGTCTTCATGTAAAGCCTCACCAACTCAAGGAATGTTATGGCATCGAAGACTTTTCTCAATCTCACTCTTCGTATACATCAACTTGCTTTCAGAAAAGATGTCTGTGATTGGTTTACCCAAACTGAAGTAGTCAAGGATCCAACTATGTGGCTCTTGTGAAGTGAGTAACGCAAAAACGAAGTTCATCTCAAGTCAAAGTCTAGTCAAGTTCAAAAAGACGGTTAAATTTGCTCCTATGTGACTTATTTGGTTCACAATGGGGTTGCTAGCATAATGGGAAGAGATATATGCTGGTAATTGTCGATGAAACTTCGATATACTAGGACACTCTTTCTACGTTCCAAGGATGAAACACCAGAAGTTTTAAAAGTCTTTATCACGATGATCAAAGAAATCTTATGCCCTGTAATTCTGTTCGGCACTAACTGAGCATGAGTTCTTAAACAAGACACTTAATGGCATTCTTTAAAGAAGAAGATTGAGCATCAACTTCTACACCTCGAACACTGAACAGACACGGCAATTGTGAAAGCGAAACCGCACTCTCGTTGAGGCTGCTCGCACGATGCTTTCTGCTTCTAATCTTCCTTTATTCTTTTGGGATGAAGCAATTGCAACCGTATGCTATACTCAAAACATATCTATCATTATCCCAACACATGAGAAAATGGCATATCATATCATCAATGGCAGAAAATCTTTAATTAAACACCTTCACATCTTTGGTTGCACTTGTTACCTAACCAGAGATGGTGAAAATTTAGATAAGATGAAAGAAAAAGGGGATCCGTGCATTATGGCGGGATACTCCACCCAGTCTAAGGGATATCGTGTTTACAACAAGAGAACAAGATTAATAGTTGAATCCATACATCTCAGATTTGATGAGATCAAAGAGATATTTAAGACGTTTGTTGCTAATAACACTTCAGGCCTCATTCCTCAACGACAAAAGGTGTTAGATTATGTCAACTCTGACCTCGTCCCCCCAACTACAACATCTTTCTCCTTTACCAGATACAATAGTTCCGTCACAACAAGAGTTGGATCTTCTATTTGGACCTTTATACGATGAATTTTTCAATACGGGTACTTCTCGTGTCAACAAGTCTTCTTCTCCCACCAAAAATTCTACTCAACAAGACACACTACCTACAATGAATATTCACCCTACATAAGAACCATCAACTCCTACAAATGTTCATGCTGAGGAAAACAACGATAATCAAGCAGATACACAACATGAATTTACTAATCCTTTCTGTACACCGGTACAAGAAGTTGCTGAGTCTTCCTCACACAATATTGGTAATTCAAATTTGCATACCTTTAATCAACCACAAGATTCCGAATACCGATGGACAAAAGATCACCCGTTAACTCAAGTTCATGGAAATCCATCCAAGCCAGTGCAAACAAGACGACAACTTGCAACCGATCCTGAAATGTGTATGTTCACACTCACCGTGAGTACTGCGGAACCGAAAAACATTAAGGAAGCAATGGCTGATTCTACATAGATAGAAGCAATGCAGGAAGAACTTCATCAGTTTGACAGACTTCAAGTCTAGGAACTCATTGACAAACCCTTTGGTAAGAACATAATCAAGCTAAAGTGGTTATAGAAGAACAAAAAGGATGAAGACCAAACTGTAATTCGCAACAAAGCACGAATTGTAGCAAAGGGTTATGCTCAGGAAGAGGGTATTGATTTCGAAGAATCATTTGCTCCAGTTGCTCGCTTGGAAGCTGTTCGGATTTTTGTCGCATATGCTGCACACAAGTCTTTTCCAATTTATTAGATGGACGTGAAAACAACATTTCTTAATGGTCCACTAAAGGAGGAGGTTTATGTTGCACAACCAAATGGGTTCGTTGATCCTGATCATCCAGAAAAGGTTTACCTTCTAAGGAAAGCTCTATATGGATTAAAATAAGGTCCAAGAGCCTGGTATGATAAACTCTCAAATTTCTTGATATCCAAAGGTTTTACTAAAGGTACTATTGACCCGAACCTATTTAAGATAAGCTACGGGGAAGACATTTTACTTGTGCAAATTTACGTTGACATTATTTTTGGGTCAACAAACCCTAAATTTTCTAAACGATTTGAAAAATTAATGCACAGTCAATTTGAGATGTCCTTAATGGGGGAAATGAAATTGTTTTTAGGACTTCAGATCCACCAATCCCCACG
>BQNB010203931.1:0-10728 GCA_026074375.1 Tanacetum coccineum | reverse complement strand
GGTTTTCTTGATCTCGCGGATTCTGATCCTTGTTGTGTATTTTTATATATGTATTTATATTTATTGATACATAAAAAGGTGTATGTTTTCTGCTAGTCAAGCGGTTTTTGAGAACCTCTTAGAAGTGTGCACAAAGGCAAACACTAAACATGATATCAAGCTTACTTACCGTTAATTATAATAAGTTATATATATATATATATCATACTTCTATATTTAATATTTTCTACCGATTCACCTTTGTTATCTTTCGCGAGTTTAATACTTGTAATCATAGGAGTTTTTCCCTTTTTGATTGTAACCTTGGGTGACTACTCTAATTCTATTTCTAGTTACGACATTATTTTGTTAATCTTATTTCTCATTCCACTATCTATGACTTATACGTCTTTAATGATTTTGCTATTATATTTGATAAATATTACTTTGCGCATATTATCACATATTTACCTAACATTTAACACATTAAATCTATGTGCTTACAGAAGAGAGGTCGTACCTTTTCCTATGATGTTTCTGCTTAAGTTTCTTACGAGAATAGTATTACCTTCGTTATATGCTTAGAAAGTAGACAATTTCTTTTGGTTACCCATAATGAACTTAGAGTATTCATAATCTTCAAACTACTCGTCAAGTTCCAAGATTTGTTTCCAAGCATATCTTTTTAACGATAACAATTTAAAGGAATTATTCTACATTGTGGGATATGTATTAGAGTAGTTTTGTCTATTTTGATCTCTCCTAGTTTGTGGTGTTTTAGACCGAAGACGAGAACTATTATTTCTTTTTTGGTGGTGGAGTTTTTGACCTTACTTCGGGTTTGATAAATCCAACTTCGGGTTTTAAAGATGGTTTATAAAAACTTTTTACTTCATCGTCACTTGCAACGGGAACTTTAATATTGTTTACAAATATATATTTGGGTTTCGGACTTGAATTTAATTCGACAAATTTTTCTTTAATAGACTTTCGTTTAAGTTCTTGTGATTTTACAAAATTTATTTGTTTAGTTCCACTTGTTGATGCATCGGCCGAATTAAATCCTAGACCCAATTTGTCTCCGGGTGGTTTTTGAAAACTTAGCATTTTCTTAAGCGAGTGAGTGCTTTTATTAAATTGATCAAGTTTGGCGATTTCCTCCTTAAGTTTTTCGTTTTCATTTTTAAAATTGTGACATGCCTTACATCTAAGATTAACTAGTTTGTTTTTCTCTAATCGAGACACTTTTTTTTTAATTCGAGTACCTCATTTTTTAGCTGATTTTTAATTAGTTTTAGTGATTTATATATAGACATAACTTTTAGATCTAATTTGTATAATCGATTATATTCACTATCTAAGTCTAATTCATCTATTGACGATAAATCATCACTATAAAATTCAGTTTCGGAAAGTACCTCATTAGACGCTTGAGCTACAAGACAAGTTTCGTCTTTAGTGTTTTCTTCCTCGTCTTCACCGCTATCGCTCCAAGTTCCTCCAACAAAAGCCCTTTGGTTCTTGCTTCTTGATGGCTTTAGGCATTCTCCGATGAGGTGATTTGGATCTCCGCATATAAAGCATTTTCTTTCGCTTTTACCTTTTTTTTCATCTTTACTTCTTTGGAATGACTTTCTTTCATCGCGTGGTTGTCTTACAAACCTTCCTCGTCTATTGAAAAAATTCTTGAAGTCTCTCATGGCCATAGCATACACTTCGTCTTCACTATCGGAGGTCAAACTTTCTTCATCACTAGATTCCTTTTTAGCCTTCAAAGTGAGAGATCTACTTTGTTCTCTTTTGCCTTTGATCATTTCGGAATCATTCTTTATTATCACTTCATATACTTTCAAGTTGCCGATAAGTTCGTCAAGTGATAGAGATGTTAAGTCCTTAGACTCTTCAATAGTCGTGACTTTTATGCGCCATTTAGGATGAAGTGCCCTAAGAAATTTCCTAACATAGTTCTTGCTAGAAAAACCTTCATCGAGTGCTTTTAGACTAGTAATGATAGTGTTAAATCTAGCAAAAGCAGTATCTATCGATTCCTCTTCTGGAATCGTAAATTGTTCATATTGTTGAACAAGAATATCTATTTTGTAACAATCTGTTATTTCAGGTCATTTCCCGACCCAATTATTACCATGATTTATTTTTAGAGTTTTACGCGTTCGCTTTTAATTATTATCGTATAGTTAAATCGCGTAAACTAAAAATTAACATTCAGCGTAAACGGACACCAAAAAAATAAATGTTTACGTCAAGAAAGTGTTATATAAATATTACGAGTATAATTTATAACTTTTCATATTTTATTTTTATTGGTTACGTAAAGCATTTACGTTTCCTAATAAAATACATTTAGGCATACCCGGAAGCACCAATACCCATCTATACTCAAACAAATACCTACTTTTATATCCAATACATAAAAATCAATTCATTTCCTACTCTTATACTACCTAGAACTGGATCCAAGTGTTTAACACAAGAACTAAGTCATTTAAACCCACTAGTATCTTTCTTAAACCCCACAAGAGTACACATTGAACCAAGTCTCTAGAAATTGTCTAATCCCATGTACCTTCCCTCCATTCATGCATCTCCCTCCTCCTACGGAGGAGGAGAGCTCTTACATATTGTACCCTAACCCATATACTTCACCATGGTTAGTTTAAGGTAGGTTAGACACTAACTCATGCTATATAAGGCAAGTCATACATTAACTAACTCACTCTTTCATTCACTAACAAATAATCAAAGAAAAACTCTCTCCCTAGAAACAAAAGCCTACGGCTCAACCTAAATTAATTAGGGTTTCATATAGATTTCTATTCTACAAAGCTACAAGTCTTCAAGCATTGATATTAGTTATATCTAAGGTGTTTGGGATTGATTTGGAAGCTTGAGTTTTGGTTTATCAAGGGATGTAAGCAAGAAGATTTCTAGGGTTTTCATTTAGGGTTTCGGATTTGGGTTAAGGTTTAGGGTTGATTCTTTGTGTTCTTGATCATCCTACACATCTTTAAGGTTTATTTAAACCCTAAACACTTCCATTTATCATTTACTTATGTTTACATAATTGTTATACATGTTAATCACCACCTAGGTTATTTTTATATTTTATGAAGCATTTCAACACATTGTGAAATTCGAATTTATATCTATATGTGGTGAAATAAGGTCTAAAATGTAAGTACACACTTAATATAAGTATTAATTATGTTGAAAGTATTACTTACAAAGTTTATGTACAAATATTATGAGAACACTTTATCATGGACAATCACTATGGACTAATTAGAGGACCTAAAATTTTTAAGACTCATGGTAGAAAGTATGGTAAAAGACTTGTACAATATTTCTCAAGAAATGGATTTATAAAACCTAAATTATAAAACATAAACATACCCACTGTTTTAATACATTCTATTAGAATTCGAAAAACAAAGTATTTATTTTATATTTTATTAAATTAGTACATATTACAAGGATCGTAAGCATATAAAGAACTTGAAAAAGCGAGCTATAACGAAGAAGTTATGACATTTGCAAGTTTACGATAATTAAATGTATAAAAGTGTTTTCATAAAAGTTATTTTATAAATATCCCCACTGTTTCAGACCTGGTAAAATAATGGAAATCTTTTATAATGGTAGTACTTGTCATGAGGAATCCAAGCATATGAGAAACTCGAAAAATGGAATTAAAACGAATGAGTTACGAGTTTTGCAAGATTTAAGTTTTTTAAAACATTTTTATAAACTGTTGACTTTTTTGAATTGACACATATTTTTATAAATTCAGCAAGAATTTTATTAACATAGTTTATCTCGTCACGTATTCATACATGTAAAGAACAAGAGAAACAGAATTAAAATGAATGAGTTATGCTTTTTGCAAGTTTTGCATAATTAATTACATAAAAGTAGTTTTATAAAATTTACAGAAATAGTAAAAGTTACTGTTCATCAGTAGCTAAAATATTATAAATATAATATTTTGATAGATTTTCTTAATACGAAACCGTGGACATAAAAAACGTATAAAACGGAGTTAAAACGATAAAGATATGAGGTTTATAAAACCTTGAGCACTGTTTTTTTACTTTTATACATTCTTTTATAAAACAATTAAATTAATTATATAATATCAATGCATAATCAATAAAAATATTTAATAATATATTTTTAACAAATAATACATTGATGAACAGAAATAATATTTTCTTTGCGGATACCAATACATATAACTTTATTTGACAAAGTACGATTTAATTATTATTTCAACTTTTTAAAATTAAACAAGAACTATTAAGTGGTGGTGTAAGTATATAACATGTTATATTGTATTTATATTAAATACATCATACTCATACGACCTACAATTAATTAGGTTGCATTCGGATTGCCAAGACGATTTACTTATTTGATTTTGATAATCAAACCATTGACGATTTAATTATTTGATTTAGATAATCAAACCATTCACTTAAGGCGAGTTCATAGACCCGCTTTTATACAATTACATTGATTTATAACTTTGGGGTGAGAAACATGCATTGTTTTATAATTGGACGCAAGTACACTTTAAACAAAATTACGAGTTTGCCTAAGTAGTTATAACCTACTATTACCCATAAATCGTGAACTGTTAATTATTGGATTGTAAGCGCGAGTGTTATGAATAGATCTATTTAGGATTGACATCCCCGTTCGGGTGAGTAGCGCTCACTGTGCCGGTTTTCCGGACAACGAATGTATACCATGTCGGAACAATTTGGATGTTGCGGGTTGACATCTATACGGGCACATTATTTGCAATAATTTACATACATATATGTCGAGCCTCAGTGTCATGAGCTTAGTGCATTTCGTAATCACTTTTATGATATTGTATTCGTTACTTGTCATACACTTAGAAATCTTGCAGTCCTACTTTATACTTACTTAAACCTATGAATTCACCAACTTTATGTTGACGTTTTAAAGCATGTTTTTCTCAGGTCAATAAGGTACGAGAAACAAGGATACATTGGTGGTCACCATTTTGGAGTCATTACTATAAAGAGTTGGATGCATTACATTTTAAGAATATCTGTTATGTCTTAAAATCTTTATAATTTCATGGATGAACAATTTAAGCTTCAGGCTTTTGTAACAAACAAGATTATTTAATCCAATGTATCATTTTTAAACGACTCATATAGAGGTCGTTCTCATATCTTGTGCTATTGATCTATAAAGTAACACTCTCAGACCCATATTCCACTATGACCCATTTTGGGGGTGTTACATATTTTGTTATTCTTGACTTGACTATTACCTTGGTGAGTGATTAATAAAGTATCCTAAATTTCTTTTGCAGTTTTACACATGAAAATTCTTTCGTATTCCTTACGTGTCAAAGCATTATAAATTACCATTTTAGCCTCATTATTTTTAGCAAGTTTCTTTTTAAGATCATCGCTTTGTTTATCAAATGGTACAATTGAGTGGGAGGAAAATCACCATAGATAATAACATGCCAAAGATCTAGATCTTTTGATTTCACATAAGTTTTCTATTTTTTTAATAAATAAAAATCCATCACATTCAAATAGTGGTGGTCTTTGCATAGATTGTCTTTCTAAATATTTTTCCGATTGCATAGATCGATTCAAGTTTTAAAATACAGTTTATTATAAAAATCTTGTTTGACGTGGCTTCTGATACCAATTGTGGAAACTAGAAGGGGGGTTGAATAGTTTATCGCTTTTTAAATTTATTTATCGTTTGTATATAAAAAGTTAGATTCGAGTTTATGGGATCTCAATGTACATACAATATAAGCAATCTAGTTAAGTAAATAAATGACAACAAGTAATAATATAAATTCGCAAGACAATAGATAAGAGTTAGAAAGATCAAACCACAAAACAAGGATTTATAGTGGTTCGGTAACGAAGCTCCTCTTCGCCCTACTTCACTCCTCGAGTACCCAACTCGAGAGTTCTCTTCACTATGTCAAAAAACTCCCTTTAGGCGGAGAAAACTATACACAAGTAGCTTACACCAATTTCTTACACTAAGCCAAATGTCGAATCCTAATCTTAGCTATAACCAATCTACCACACACTTGTACTTTGAGGCCGAAAATACTAACCGCCCTTACAAGGATTCACTTCACCTAAGTGATAACACGATCAACCCAATCTAACTATTACACACAATCACAAGAGATATAAATGAATTACGACATACACCACAATCGTAACTATGTTACGTAAACACTAAGCTATGATACTTCATAACTTGATGATAAGAAGTATTCTTCTCTTGCACTTGAAAATCTAAGCTTGAATCACTTGGAAAAAAATGCTTAAGATTAAATGATCAAAGCATTGTAGGAGATGTATAAACTCATTTAGAACAGAAAGAAAATAGGTGCAAAAAGTAAAAAATCTGTAGGGGAACAGTCCACTATTTATAGGCAAAGTTAGGAGCCGTTTTACATGGCTGGCTTCCTTAGCTCCCTTGCCGGCCCCCTTATCACTAAGGGGGCTGCCCATACCTATAAGTGGGCTACCCATAGTAGGACGCTCTTATTTTTGTCTTTTCCAGGAAAGGTGTTTTCTGGATCAGTTTTATTTAATTTTAGGAGGAAAATTTAAATTCAAAATATTTATTTGAATAAAACATTTCTTATAAATACAAAAATATTTCCTATAAGTTTTAAAAATGTTCGTTACATTTTATCAAAATGCAAGGTTTAGGAAAAATAAAAATTCCTTTGATCACAAATAAATTAAGCATTTATTTATTCATACCTTTAAGTGATTAATTTTTGAAATGAAATTTTACGACTAATTACTTGTTTATGTTTAATTTTAAATAGAGTGTTTTTACATTTTGTGATTATCAAAACGTAGAGAAGTCGAAAAATATCAATAAAGTTTTTAGACATTATTTCTATCAACAATGATTTCTGGTGCCCCTTTCTTTTAATCCCTAACACATTCCGATCTACTACCTTCCATCAGTCTCGTTCCTGCTAAGGCCCTGTTATGATGAGTGTTATCTTATGATTGATCTCTTGTAACGAAGTTTCTTACATGATGGTGTGAGATGGAACCATAGGGTTTGGTTTGTTCTTTTTAGGGTTTATTTTCTCTATCAATCTTCTTTTTTCCTTCATTTTCCTTTTTGTCGTTCTTTATTCAGTGTTTTCTCGTGGTGTTAATATGGTTGCGTCTAATCCTAACTCTAATGGATGGACTTGGATTTTTAGAAAAAACAATAAACAACACTCTAAACCTATTGATGATCCATTTGTAAAAGAAGTGGAAAAAATACTACATCCTTCTACGTATCGAATTTCCCTAATTCTTTGGATGCTAAGAACCTTTGGAAAGAATTCCAACCTTTTGGACGCATTGTTGATGCGTTTATTGTGAACAAACGATCAAAACAAGGTAAAAGATTTGGTTTTATTGGGTTTTTGGGTGTTCGTACCGAGGTAGAATTTGCAAAGTCTCTTTCTAATGTTTGGATCGAGAGTTACCACGATTATGTTTCGATTGCTAGATTCTAGCGTAATCACAAAAAAGATTCGAGCCCTCAAAATTTTAATGCTTCTGATAATTCTTATTTTCCACGGGTCAATGTGGTTTGGCCTAAATCAAGCTCTAATAACATTGCTGAGATTCACACAAAAAATCATACGCATATGTAACACATGGTGACATAAGTACTAGGGAAACCCGCCATAACAACATGAAAGATGTCAAGAGTGTCAAGTCAGATGAATGTGACCTTATCAATGTTGAAGATGCCTCTATAGTGGTTATGATCAAAGTAAAGGAGATTGATACGATTAGTAATATGTATCATGTTTGTCGGAACAAAGGATTCAATGATATTAAGATCCATCATATAGGTGGTTTATAGGTGTGGATTCAATTCAACTTCGAGAAGTCATGTGCAGCGTTCAAATCTAATGAATCTTTGAAGAAGCTATGGATAACCTCTTAAGAAGTTCACCTTCCTTTGTTGTTGATGAACGAATGATATTGATCAAGATTTGTGGCCTTCCTTTGTGTGCATGGGGGTCAAGTGCCTTTAAAAAAGTGGTAAACCTGTTTGGAAAATTCAAATTTTTTGACTTTAAAGCTGAGGATTCCATGAGCATGGGTAGGGTTTGCATTACCACAAAAATCTAGTCTCTCATCTATGAAAAGGTTGAGGTCAATATCCTTGGTAAGACTTTCCAAGTTTTTGTTAAAGAAATTGGAACTAGGAATATCCACATCTCAAATGATATAGAATCAAATGATTCTGATAATGAGGACATATCGTCTAATGGGAATGTGGATCGAAACAAGACCCTTGGTGACTTTATATAGCATGTTGTGGAAGAGAAAGAAGTTAAGAAAACACCCCCTAAGGACCCTAAAGCTGAAGACTCTAAACCTCCTGGTTTTAAGAAAGGTCCTATTTACAACAATGATGATGTTACATCACGAGTAGGAAACGAAGATGTTTCATTCTCCACGGATCAGGTAAAGGACAATCATATTGTTACTTACAAAGACATGGCTGCTGATGAGGTTGTCTCGGACAACTCCAAACCCCCTGGTTTTGAGAACGTTATCAAGGATAACAAAGATTGTTCCTTGTCATCTAGTACTTTATGAGCAGGAAAGTGTTCCACCTCTTTTACCAACTATAGTAGAAAAGATTTAAAAGGCTTTTCTTTTATTGATGAAATGAATCGGATGATTGAAGTAGGTGAGGCTCTTGGCTATAACATTAAAGGGTGTAAAAAATCTCTTAGGCGATTGATTAATGGTATCGGTGTGTCGATCGTTAATGAATGAATATTCTTTCTATTAATATTTGTGGCTCCAGGAAGCGTAAGAAGCGTGTTTGGATCAAAGAATTATGTTTTAAACAAAACGTTCATATCCTTGGTGTTCAAGAAACAAAGATGTTTTAGTTGGAGGGTGACTATGCGTGTAGTATGGTGAGAGGAAGGTCTGGTGGTTTGGTCACTTTGTGGGATCCTAACGTTTTTGCCAAAAAAGAGAATATGGTGTGTGGAAAACGTAGAGGGGGGTGAATGCGTTTTCCCTTAAAATTTTCTCCTACCAAAAAGTTTGTTTATAAAATTTAAAATCTTTTATATCTAATTGTCCATCAATGATTGATTTAATGTGAAATAGATTTAGTGGTCACAATAAAATAACAAGTACCTAAACACATAGGCATATCCAAATCAAATCAAGGGTACATTGTGCAATAGTCTAAACACGAAGCTTAAAACGTACTAAGCCTTGACTTTTCCGCAACTAAGATGTTTAGACTATGTGATGTATTCATGATTGTGATTGACGCACCACATGCTTATCAAGTGAATATAAATATAAATAAATAACACTAGTGAGGATGCAAAGGATATAAGGCACGTTCTTTTATAGTGGTTCGGCTACAAGGACACCTTCCTTGCCCTACTCCACTCCCCGAGTCACCTACTCGAGAGTTTGAATACACTAATCACCATAACTCCTTTAACCGGCGGAGAAGCCTCACAACTTTTACTTACCCTTTTATCCGGTGCTAAGTTAAACACCGGGTTCTATGAGAAAGAACCATTCACCAATATACTAACACCCTTCCACCATTTCTAATCTAGATATGGTTTAACCAATAATATGGTTTACAACACGTCAAAGATGTTTGTCCTCTACTAGGTACCAAACATTTACACTTACATCATCATCACCTAAGTACTTTACACTTCATAGAAAGGATAATAAGAATGATAAGATAGAAGAAGCTTGAGATTAAGAGGCTTGGGTCATGTGGATGTGGAGACCTTGCTTGTAAGATGGTATGACAAGATAATACTTTAGAAGTACTTAACTTGACAACATATCTTCATAATAGATCTACAAAGACAAAGATCATAAGAGGAATAGACATAGAAGGTCAGTTATACACTGATTATTTAAAGAGAGAATTGTATTAAAAAGTGTGTGGAATCAAGAGAAATGAGTTGGTATTTATAGCCAACAAAGTTACTGTATGCCGGTTCTTCTGGTGCTGTTGACAAACGACACCGGCTTGCAAACCAGAGGGCACCGAAATACTGTAGCTGAATTTATGTTTTAAAATCTTAAAGAATAATATGAGGATTTATAAAGCCTTTTTTCATTTTTGATCAATAAGTATGAACTTTGATAGTTTAAAGTTATTAAACATAAGTAATGTATAATCTTGAAGAAGACTTTTTTTGGCGGGAAGTCAGCATAGACAAACAAATTTAGCGGGAAGCAAGCTCATTCAAAAAATTTATCAAACACATATTCAGGAATTAGGAGATAAGATGGAATATAACACAATCATAATTCAATGTAAAACAACGCATTTCATCATCGTAAGACAATAATCTAAGACTTGAACATAAACATTACAATTTCATGAAGTAAACAAAATTGACTTGATGTCAACTAAAACTAAAGTCATGATTGGTAATGTCTAAGTTTTCTAAACCTTAATGCTAATAGAACTTAGTGTTTGTCTTGGGGCAAATGATTAGAAATATCATTTATGCGTTCTAGGAGATGATTGAGCATAAACGTTATTTCGGTTTAGAAATTGTTAATGATGGATTCAGTTCTGACACAATGAGGACAAGTATGATCTTGTGGTTTAGGAGGTTGTTCAAGCCAAAGGCTTTGATCAAGGGGTCCAAAAGTGCTTGGTGGA
>BQNB010203930.1:0-10728 GCA_026074375.1 Tanacetum coccineum | reverse complement strand
CTGTCTAACGAAAACCTTGTCATCCCATTAGATGAAATCAAACTCGATGACAAGCTACACTTTATAGAAAAACCTGTTGAAATAATAGACCGAAAGGTCAAACAGTTGAAACAAAGCCGAATCCCCATTGTTAAGGTACGTTGAAATTCTCGCCGAGAGCCAGAATATACATGGGAAAAGAGAAGATCAAATGCGACAAAAGTATCCGCATCTCTTCTCGGGCACATAAAACTAAATCACGAGGACGTGATTCCTCTAATGGGTGGAAACTGTAGCAATTCGTAATTTTCGGGTCAATATTTAAACCCTGACTTTCGTTAATAAATTTAATATGTAGAAATTCGTAATTTTCGGGTCAATATTTAAACCCCGACTTTCGTCAATAAATTCAAATTTTCTTAAATTATTATTTTTATGAGTTTTCGGATAGGTTATTCAGCGTACGTCGTAAAATGTACATTTAGTATTAACCCGCCTCTCGACTAAATATAGTCGTCTACATGCTTAATGTATTTTTTTTTATCTTTTTTACTTATATATGTTGTATTTTTATTTCTCACTTTTACGTATACCTTCACGTCTTGCCGCGTGCGCCATAAAACGTTTATTAAATGTGATCCTGACTTTAGAATAATTATCCATTTACATGCTTTACGTAATTTATTATTTCAGATAAATATCCCATATGATCTAATTTTATTTTTATCATATACGTTTATTTTTCGCGATTCCGCCTAAACTCTTGTAATATTTTTTGTTTATACCCGTTGACCCTAAATATACCTGCTTAGTTAAAAGTTTAAAAAAACAAAAAGATATATACAGCGAAATATATCCACTATACGTGTACATATAAAATTCAATCATATCTATATGTGTACAAGCTATACATACGTGTACTTGATCTAGTGTACATATAAAATTCAATCATATGAAAGAATGTATACATAAATAATATATGTCCGGAATGCGACTCGGGTCTTTGGAGACGCACACGATAGTGTTTGGATTCAATAAATATAATTAATTAATTTATATTAATTGTGTAAATAATAAGATAACGGACGTTAATTAATTAGTTACTTAACGGAATTTATTTAACGGTCGTTAAATGTTAACATAAAGGACTTAATGTTAAATAATGAGAAAAGGGAAGTTTTGGCTTGGGTTGTGGGCTTGTGTTTGGGGCCGGTTATACCTCAACAAGAGGAGGTGGGAATTTGTTTCCTTATAACAAATTCCTTATGCTTGGCTCATTGTTTTGAGATATCTCTTTTGGTGGAACCCTAAAAGCAAAACTTCTTTTCTTTTCCCCTTCTCTCTTGTTGAGTCAATCGGCTACACCCAACCAAGTGGGAAAACCGATTTGATTAATCAACTTAAAGTAAGTTGTTTTGCTTATTGTTCATAAAAGAACTATTATTCTAATTGAATCGCTAATAAACGTGTGTACGAATCCAAAGAGAGATCATACTTTGATCTTATATTGTTCTTGATTTATTAATTCAAGATTTGCTAAAAGGTACGCTTTTCTTTTATTATTATTATGTTAATTTATATGACTATGTGAATGATCTTACGTGCTAGTCTTCCACTGCGTGCTCGTATTTATTAATAGTTAATATGATCTTAATGTCTACTAAATCCAACACTGCCAATAAAAAATCATGAACCTACGTCTATTTGTAGGATACGTGGCTATGTACTAAAATGTTGGTAACATGGTTTTCCAATGAATATGATGTCTTCGAGAAGTTTATTAATGTTATCAAAATTTTATGAAAACGTGCAAGAGTGAAAAGATATTGGTTTGTACCTAGTACATATAATATAGTGTTTGTGGTTATAGTATTTCTTTTTTTAGAAATGCTAGAATTACAAACAAACTTACACAAAAAAATTTACAAAATTATGTGTTATGTAATTTGTAAATACATATAAGAGAGAATTCAAAAGTAAATTTGAAAATGCCACTAATTACATGACAATTATTTTATAAATTTTTTTTGTGTAAATTTGTTTGTGGTTATAGCATTTCTTTTTTTTTTGAGTAAACTGCAAAAACCATTATTTGTCAAATGTGACACTAATGATCTATATCAGAAACTATTGGCAAACATCATTTTTGAGAGGTCAAATGTTCCGTAAAAATCATCCATATTGAGGATGAATTTTGCAAAAAGTTTAAAAAAAAGTTTTGCAAAAATCATCCCCTCTAGTGATGTAAAGTGTCGCACATTTAGCTTCTCAATGATGATGTTTGCTAATTGTTGCTGACAGAGATGATTAATACCATATTTGACAAAACACAAGGATGGTTTTTGCAGTTTACTCAATTTTTTTTATTATTACAAACATCAATTCATGCACCAAATAGTATTTTTTTTTTCATTTAAAATGATAATTAACTATTTCACAATATATGCAACAAATTTATTTCATATGTCTTAAGCATGACTCGAACTCACAACTTTTAATTAGCGAGTTTCTCACACAATAAAAAGTATTATTATGACACAAGCCCTTTGATCATGTAGCATGCCTGTATGATATTTTTTTATTTCGTTTTATTTGTTTGTATGATAGTATGTGTCAATCAAAATAAATAGTTACGCACATGTAGAGGTGTGCATGAAACCGAAAAACCGAACCTAAACCGAAAAAAACCAAAGATCCGAAACCTAAAAAACCGAAACCGATTGAAAAACCGATGGTTTGGTTTTTGGATTTTGGAAAAACCGAAGTTTTTGGTTCGGTTTGGTTTTAGCATTAAAATAAAACCGATATAAACCGAACCGATCTTTATAAACATGGGAACAAAAATAAATTTTGATCGAAGCTAAGGGACGATGAATATGCTCCGCTAGATTAACTATATCTTGTCGAGTAACTAGTCTTTGTTTCATATACTTCTTGTACATGCCATTTATGACACATAATAAGTTCTCTTCTATGAGTTTTTTTTTTATGTTTATTAGGTTTTTATCGTTGTTATTGTGTTTCTTTATAATACATAAATAATTTTTTAAAGGTTTTATATGGTCATTTGTTTCTCATTATCATTGTTGTGTCTTTGGTATTTCTTATTTGGATTATTTCCTTAAAGCTTTGAAGGTGTTGGTTTATGGTATATTTCAAATCGACTTTGCAAAAGCAAAGCTCGATAAGTCGTATAGAAACCAAAAAACCGAAAAACCAAACCCAAAAAAAACCGATAACCGAAATACCAAACCGACATAAAACCGAAACCGAATGGTTTCTAAAAATCAAAAACCCAAATTTTTCAGTTCGGTTTCGGTTTTATACAAAAACCGAACCAAACCGAACCATGCTCACCCCTAATTAAAACACTACATTTTGGTATATTAAATGCTAAACTTAAAAGAAGAAACCCTAGAAACTAAATAATTTAAAATTTTGTAAAAATTCACTATAAGGGTTCTATATTACTAAAAACGTTTTCAATACCCTTATAGTGGATTTTTACCAAATATAGAAATTTTATTATATTTTTGTAACATTGCGATTCTAAAAGTACTTAATATCATTTTAGATGTGTTTTTTCACAGGGTTGAGTATCACATTTAATATCATTTTATGAAATGGAAAAATTATTACATTTATACATGTATTTTAAGGTATAATACGCTTATAAATGACTAAACTTTTTAAAAACAGTTGGTATTATGTCACTATAATGATTAAAACACCACATTTGGGTATATTAAATGTTAAACCTTAAAGCATAAACCCAAGAAACTAAATAATTTTAAAATTTTAGGAAAATCCACTATAAGGGTTTTATATTACTAAAAACGTTTTCAATACCCTTATAGTATTTTTTTAACCGAATATGGAACTTTTACTACATTTTTGTAACATTACGATTCTAAAAGTACTTAATATCATTTTAGATGTGTTTTTCACAGGGTTGAGTATCACATTTAATATCATTTTATGAAATGCAACAATTATTACATTTATACAAGTATTTTAAGGTATAATACGCTTATAAATGACTAAATTTTTTAAAAACGGTTGGTGTTATGTCCCTAAAATGATTAAAACACTACATTTTGGTATATTAAATGCTAAACTTTAAAGCAGAAACCCTAGAAACTAAATAATTTAAAATTTTGGAAAAATCCACTTTATGGGTTCTATATTACTAAAAACGTTTTCAATACCCTTATAGTAGATTTTACCAAATATGAAAATTTTACTACATTTTTGTATCATTGCGATTCTAAAAGGACTTAATATCATTTTAGATGAGTTTTTTCACGTTTAAGGGTGGAGTATCACATATTTTTGTGAAATGCAACAATTATTACATTTATACAAGTATTTGAAGGTATAATACACTTATTAATGACTAAATCTTTTAAAAACGCTTGGTGTTATGTCCCTAAAATGGTTAAAACGCTACATTTTGGTATATTAAATGCTAAACTTTAAAGCAGAAACCCTAGAAACTAAATAATTTAAAATTTTGGAAAAATCCACTATAAGGGTTCTATATTACTAAAAACGTTTTCAATACCCTTATAGTAGATTTTTATCAAATATAGAAATTTTATTACATTTTTGTAACATTACGATTCTAAAAGTACTTAATATCATTTTAGATGTGTTTTTTTCACATGGTTGAGTATCACATTTAATATCATTTTATGAAATGCAACAATTATTATATTTATACAAGTATTTTAAGGTATAATACGCTTATAAATGACTAAACTTTTTAAAAACAGTTGGTAATAAAACACCACATTTAGGTATATTAAAGGTTAAACCTTAAAGCGTAAACCTAAGAAACTAAATAATTTAAATTTTGGAAAAATCCACAATATGGGTTCTAAAAGTACTTAAAATCATTTTAGATGTGTTTTCACAGGGTTGAGTATCACAATTAATATCATTTTACGAAATGCAACAATTATTACACTTATACAAGTGTTTTAAGGTATAATACGCTTATAAATGACTAAACTTTTTAAAAACAGTCAGTATTATGTCACTACAATGATTTAAACACCACATTTAGGTATATTAAAGGTTAAACCTTAAAGCATAAACCCAAGAAACTAAATAATTTAAAATTTTGGAAAAATCCATTATAAGGGTTCTATATTACTAAAAACTTTTTCAATACCCTTTTAGTGGATTTTTACCAAATATGAAAATTTTACTACATTTTTGTATCATTGCGATTCTAAAAGGACTTAATATGATTTTAGATAAGTTTTTTCACATTTAAGGGTGGAGTATCACATATTTTTGTGAAATGCAACAATTATTACATTTATACAAGTATTTGAAAGTATAATACACTTATAAATGACTAAATCTTTTAAAAACAGTTTTTTCGCACACTTTTAAATCTCTTGAATGTTTTCATAAACCCGTGAGGGGGATACATGCTATAAACTATGAATTCAAGTGTTTTCTAATTGTATTATATCATATTATTGCTTGTAATCTAAGTTACTTTATTCCAAAAGACCCTCATTATCATGGACCATTAATCACTTGCGAGTGAACGCGGATATTGTGGATAGATCTATCGGGATTGACGAATCCCATTTGTGTTAGCCGGATAGGTAACCAAACGCACTATATTTGAATCTCATAGGTATATGGCAATTACCTAGACCGGGGGCCATTATCTATATATATATATATATATATATATCACAGCAATTTGGGTATATATATACACCAGTCTGTTTGTGTGCCATGAGCTTAGATACAATAATGAACACTTTTAATACTGTTTTATATAATAATTGTACTCATTGCAATTATCACTTATGATGACTTGTATTCAAACTATTTATTATAAACCTATGAATTCACTTAACCATTGTGTTGACTCTTTTAAGCATGTCTATCTCAGAAATTGGCAGCTGATGGCACGGAATGGCAAGGACTTAAAGAATGGCTAAATGTTATCATTCATACTTTTTGATAGATTTTGGGACCTCCTTTTGTAAAACTCTGATGAATAAATGAATAATAACTAAATTTTTCCAAAATGTCTCTTTTGAGTCGTTTTCTATGATTATGACTGTTGTACTATGAAATAATACCCCAGATTAGCTTTCGCTGCTATATTTGTCAAAATGGGGGTGTTACAGTTTATGTTACCACTGTCCTGCTCTGCTTCTAAGCTAGAAGCTGTAGTGGCAGCCCTTTCCATTCTGTCACCCAACTCCTTATGGACAGCCTCATCACCAACCTTTTCAGGGGAACCACCAGACTGAGGTACCTTAGTGTCTTAACCTCTTTTGATTTTCCTATGTGTTTGACACTGTTGTTTGATGTAACATGTCCTTCCATTCATTCTTGAGTGCATAATAGACATCATTAGCCTCCCCTCAAACTATAGTTCACTTGAGATCATCAAATGCAATCATGTTGCTTTCTTTTCCTGTCCAAAGCCAAGAAAAATACAATCCAAAGCATTTTCTTGTTTAGAAGTATTAATTTTGATTAACAGTTTTAACTAGCAGTATTAAGTATAACTAACAGTACTAGTTATACTTAGCAGTACTAATGGACACAACTAACAGTACTAATCCTTTACAAAAGTTTACAAAGACATAAAGAGACTTAGACATTAAGAATTAAGCATTTCAATACTTAAGACCAAGTATTGAAACCTTCCAGCATCAAAACCTTTTGTAAGAAGATCTGCAACATTATGTTCAGTATCAATTTTAACCATTTAAATTAACTTTTTAGTATTGAAATCTCTTATAAAATGATGCCTAATCTCTATATGTTTTGTTTTATCATGTTGTACAGGATTTTCAATAATACAGATAGTACTGTTATTATCAATGTGAATCATAGTATTCATTAAATTATACCCATAATCCAGCAATTGGTTTTGTATCCAAAGTACTTGTCAACAGCAACTAGCAGTAGCCACATATTCAGCTTCAGTTGTAGAGGTGGCAACCACAGTTTGTTTCTTGCACTGCCAAGATATCAACCTGTTTCCCAAAAACTGACAACCTCCAGTTGTTGACTTCCTATCTTGAGTTGCTCCAGCATAGTCACTATCAGTATAAGCAACTAATTCAAATGGAGAATCTCTAGAATATCAAAGGCTTAATGTTGGTTTGCCTTTTAGATATCTAAAAAATCTTTTCACAACTAAGAGATGTGATGTCTTTGGACTAACATGGAATCTGGCACATGCACAATATCTGGTCTAGATGCTGTAAGATACATCAAGGACCCAATCATAGATCTATAGAGATGTTCATCAACATCATTAGCATCTCCATCTTTAACTAAAGGCTTTTCCAAATCAACAGGAGTAGAAGCAGACTTCACATCTGTGTAGTTGAATTTCCTTAAAATCTCATCTACATATTTATCCTGGCTGATAAATATTCCATCTTCCTTTTGCTGAACTTGTAACCCCAAGAAGAAAGTAATTTCTCCCATTAAACTCATCTAAAACTTATCTTTCATAAGCTTCTCAAATTCATTACACATCTGCTTCTTTGTAAAGCCAAAAATAATGTCATCAACATAGATCTGAACAAGCAAAATATCTCCTTTTCACTTGTTGATAAACAATGTCTGATCAATCTTTCCTCTTTGAAACCCATTGCCCAACAGATAGTTAGCCAAGGTTTCATACCATGCTCTTGGTGCTTAATGCAAACTATAAAGTGCTTTCACCACCTTGTAGACCTTGTCTGGATAGTCAGGATCTTCAAATCCTGGAGGTTGACACACATATACCTCCTCTAATATATGACCATAAAGGAAAGCACTCTTCATATCCATTTGATACACCATGAAACCCATAACGGAAACATAAGCTAAAAACAGTCTTATTGCCTCAATTATTGCTGCAGGAGTAAAGACTTCATCATAATCTAAGCCCTCTTCTTGAGTATGTCCTTGAGCAACAAGTCTTGCTTTGTTTCTAATAACTATGCCTCTTTTATCTTTCTTGTTCCTAAATATCCATTTGGTACCAATGGCTCTATGACCTTTAGGCAAATCCACAAGAATCCAAACCTTTTGAAGTTTAAACTGTAGAAGCTCCTCCTGTATTGCCTCTACCCAAGCTGGATCACTTAGTGCTTTTGAGATTATTTTTGGTTCTTCCTGTGATAGGAAACAAGCAAAAAGACAAGTATGAAGGTCTTCATTAGTCTTCCCTTCATAAACAACACTTATGAACCCTTGTTCATATGTATTCTGTGTCATTCTTCTTGTATGAACAGAGGACTTCACATCACCAATCACATTAATAATTGGGTGATATTTATGGATTCTTGTATGAGGAGTTGTTGGAACTGGATAAGAATTAGGGATGTTCCCCAAATCAACTTTTGGTTCATCTTCATCACTAAAGAACTCAACATGAGTGGCTTCTAGTATATGACTAGCTCCCAACGTGAACATGTCTTTAGGTCTATTGGGATCATTTGAACTAGCAGTATTAACTGATGAATCAACAGTATTAAGTTTAAAACTACCAGTGTTAACTTCAGGACTGGCAGTATTAACATGTTGTCTAGCAGTATTATCTTCTTTAGGACTGCTATCATCTTCAGGCTTATCTTTGTCATCATTCTCATGATTTGGACCATCTTCATCTTGCTTTTGATCATCAGAAGGAGATTTTGGTTCATCATTATCAACATCCTTGGAAGATGAATCAAAGTATGAAGTATCTTTCCAAATTGGCACCACAATGCCATCTTGACTGACTTCTTCTTTCTAAGTAGATGTACCTGCATTAAGATCTCCTTGTGTACCTGCAAATTTATTTGAAATTGTACCTGCGGCTATTGGTACATAATTCATAGATTGGGTTAGAGAATCAATATCAAACAACCATTTTGGTTCATTCCCTTCTATCATAGGCTTATTCTATAAAAACTAACATGCAAGTTTTCTTCAACCTTCCTGGTTCTAGTGTTGTATACCCTAAAAGCTTTACTACTTAAAGAATATCTAACAAAGAAACCTTCATCACTTTTGACATCAAACTTGCCTAAACTGTCTAAGGTATTCAGAATAGTAACATGACATCCAAATGGTTTCATAAAGCTTAAATCTGGTTTAAAACCTCTAAAGAGTTCATAAGGTGTCTTGTTATGAGGCTTGACTACTAAGACCTTATTTTGTACATAGCAAGTAGTAGAAATTGCTTCAGCCCAAAAAGTGGTAGGCAACTTAGAATCAACTAACATAGTTCTAGCAGCCTCAATCAATGTCCTATTCCTCCTCTCAGCAACCCCATTCTGCTGAGGAGTTCTAGCTACATTGTATTATCTTTTAATACCTTTTTCTCTACAAAAATCATCCATAACTTTGTTCTTAAACTATGTCCCATTATCACATCTAATTATTTTTACATTCTTATCTACTATGTTTTCTATCTCTTTGATAAAGTTCTTAAGGATCTCACTGGTTTCATCCTTAGTTGCTAAAAAGAAAACCCATGTAAACCTGCTATAATCATCAGTGACTACTAAGCAATACTTCTTATGCATTAAGCTACTAACAAAAGTTAGACCAAACAAATCCATATGTAGCATAAACAAAGGCTTAGTAATAGGATTCATAACTTTGGACTTACAAGAAGCTCTGTGTTGCTTCCCTTTAAGACAAGCAACACAGGTTTGGTCATTTTCAAATCTTTTTAAAGGCAAACCTCTAACAAGATTTTCTTTAACAAGCTTATTTATGTTCTAAAAATTAATATGACCAAGCCTCCTATGCCATAGCATTGACTCATCTAATGTAGCCTTTGCAACAAGACAAGTTAAACTTTCTTTAGGAACAATGTTCCTCATATCAAAACTATACATATTGTCTTTTCTAGGAATTTCAAAAAGTGTCTGACTTTCATCAGGCAACTTAAAATTAGGAGATAAGACATGACATTTAAAGTCAGTAAAAAGGACATAGTTCTTTTTGTCACACATTTGTGAGACACTAAAAAGGTTGAACTTCAACTCATTGACAAAGTATACATCTTCAAAATCAAGACTATCAGTCTTAAGTGTACCTTTACCAGAAATTCTTCCACCATAAGCTATTCCCTCAAATGTAACATAACCTCCATCAAATTCCTTAAATCTGAGAGATAAGTTATGTTTCTAGTAATGTGCCTTGAGCATCCACTGTCAACAAATCCTTTATCATTCATTTGTGGCTTGCCCTACACATAAAAATAAAGAAATTAATTTCTTTTGGGGACCCAAGCCATTACCGACTTGGATCTGCCTCGTGCATCAATGTAGTTATATTTTTTGAAAACAAGTGATGCTTCATTAGGTCTGGTAGGTCTTCAAACCCAACATGTTGAGGCCTTAACATCATTGATGTAACACCCCCATTTTTACATATAGCAGCGGAAGCTAATCTGGGTTATTACCTCAAGGTACAACAGTCATAATCATAGAAAACGAATCAAAAAGAGTCGTTTATGAAAATAAGTTATCATTCATTATTTCTTCAGAGTTTTTACAAACGAGAGGTTCCCAAAATCTATACAATAAAGTTTGAATGATAACGATTTTTCCATCGTCATGTCCTCGCCACTTCGTGCCATTAGTTACTTGAGATAAAACATGCTAAAAACTCAACACAAAGGTTGAGTGAAATTTGTTGATCCACGATCTAGCTCATCTAGGATATCATAATCATGATTGATAAACTTGCAGCAGAATAATAAATAAGACA
>BQNB010203929.1:0-10728 GCA_026074375.1 Tanacetum coccineum | reverse complement strand
GAAAATCAAGCCATTTTCATCATTCCTCATCATATCAATCACTCACAATTCTCTCTCAATCTCTGGGTTTTTAGCATGAAATTTCGGCGAAGACGAAGAACAACATTATAGTATTTAGTTAAATAAGGGTTTAGTACGATTCGGTACTTGTAAACGGGTTGTGTTCAATCCATCTCTAATCCGATTATCGTATGTTTCTTGTTTCTCTACTTTACTTTGTTATGAACACCATAGCCATGAGTGGCTAAGCTCCTTATGTCTACTCGGTGATGTTAATATAATAAATAAGTATTTGGTGTTATTACGATCTTATTAATCTTAAGCTTGTGTTGAAATCATATCGTGTCTAATCTTATCAACTTTGTTAATCAACTTTGATTGTATACACATAACGGTATAGGTCGAAAGACCCGTTGTGTGCTATATTGTTTTAAAGATTTGTCTATGGTCTTTATCGTTTGGTTGGAGAAATCCGCTTACGTTATTTGATAAACAAAATAGATTTGACATAATAGTAACTTGGTTATTTGCGTGACACATCTGATTAAGTTAACTAATATACGTCTTAAGTTAAAACAAGTTAATTTGTGAAAACGTTTTTTGACGAAAAAATCTTTTTATAAGTTAAGTCCTAAAATCGAAGATCGTAATCATTACCATTGCTTATGAATTATATGAAACTAACCGAGTAGTCATTCTCCTTTATTGTTGAATCCATCATCAATCATATCTCGTCTAAAAAAGTCTTTAAGTTTTGTCTTAAAACTTACGATTATACGAACATAATCAAATCCCTATGGACGACCTGGTCTTACCTAAAATATTATACTACATACATGGATTATACTTTTACCTGTGTGTTTTCATTTAATAATCGGTAATTCTAGTCTTATAACTTTAAAGCTTTTGAAACACATCAAAGTTTTTGGCGTCGCTGCCGGAGATTTTAAATTATTCTATAATAATCTCTTGTTATCTTTTAAAACAAAATTAATCACTTTTTCCCTCATAAAATCAATCTGCTTTCTTGCTGTAACTCTCGTTGCAGGAAGTGCACTACACTTTCTGCAGTCAAACATTTTTTCCTAAAACCGTTTTCTAAATCATCCAACAGTTCACCTTGGATGCATACACGTGCTTCCAACTCAGAACTTGTCGAACCATTATTTGAACCTGAACGTACCCTGAATCGTAGACTTCATCAACGAAACAGGAGAGTCCTTTTTGAACGAAGAGACGAACGACCTTCACATCCAAGAATGATCTACTTACCCATTCTTGACATCAAATATTTCCGTCACTTTCTTGATATCCTTGAAAATTACAATCCAATGGATGATGAACCCATGTGGGCTACCGACTGTGTTGTTGCTCTGACTCCCGGTTCCGCAATCACCACTCCTGAAACCGCAAACGAAATCACCATTAAGGCTAACCACTTGACTCTTGTCAAAGGAAATCAATTTGATGGTAGAATTAAAACTGATCCACACAAACACATTCACGAATTTCTCGAAATGTGTGATATGTTTAAATACAGAGACACCGAGAATGAAGTCGTCCGCCTAACGATGTTTCCCCTATCACTCACGGGTGATGCAAAAACCTAACTTGACTAACTCAACGAAGGAACCATCAAAACATGGGATGAACTTCGCACCGCCTTTATAAGTCGATTCTTTCCCTCAGCTCTTTTCGATCGACTCCTTGGAGAAATCCGAGCCTTTTCTCAATATGAAAATGAAACCTTAACCGAAGCTTGGCTCCGTATGAAAGAAATGCTCAGAAATTACCATGGTCACAATCTCACGAAAGGCAATATCATTAAAATCTTTTACTACAGTCTCAACGAAGTAACCCAATAAGTTCTTAATTCCGCAGCTGGTGGAATATTCCTCTATAAAACATTAAACTAAGCTTATCAACTCCTCGAAGATAAAGTCTTACTCAAGCTCGATTGGGCTAAAAACCAAAAAACAAAATCATCTCTAAAGAAAACAAACTAATAAATTATCATCTAAAGAAAACTATAGCTTTGCCGAGAAGGGTTAGCTGTAACTCTGATACTTGACAAAATTATGGCACGAATGGTGCCAATGACCATGGAAACAGATCGCTCTGTATTAAGGAGAATGCAATCCCGTTCAAATCACACACCCGAATACCTGTAATATGATAAGGATGACAAACCTATGTCTCCTGAACAGAAGTAAAATTCATGCAAACCTTCGTCGCACACATTTTAAAATAATGAAATTATACCGTGACCGTGACTCAAATCATGATAATTGTGTTCAAACAGGCGGAAAGAAAACGATTGATAAACGAGATCTACTATCTATCAAACTCCTGATGACATACTCGACCTTCAAAGACAGTTAAGAGCCGAATTCATAAAACTCAACTAAGCTAACCAAGTTCTTTTGTCAAAGATACCTTTATGGATCTCAAAAAATGCAAACTCGAAAAAACAAAAAAAAATCAACAAGGCCTCAATCCAAAACAACCTAGATGAAAATTTTGGAACAAATTCGCATGACAAGCAATCTGGTTGACCTCTGGATTTATTCCCATAACCTCAACCAAACCCAAAAGGTATATCATACAAAACCTTACAAACCACCTACGCAAGCTCGAGAAACGAGCATGGTAAATGTCGTATTTACACAGAGTGGTAAAATCCAATGACCCACCTATCATCCACAAGATTATTAAAATATTAAGAAAATCCTATCATTTTCCATATTGAGGATGAATGAAGAAGAACCTACATCTCAACCAAAATCTCAAACTTCAACACTGATAAAAAAAACTCTGATACCTAAACCATACAAACCAAAATTCCATATCCTCAACGCCTTCGAAAAGAGAAAATGGAAGCCCAATATGGTAAATCCCCTGATATGGTTCGAGCCGTTTGAATCAATGTATCTCTTGTTGATGTCTTAGCAGGAATTCCAAATTATGGCAAATTTCTCAAAGAACTCGTTAGCAATAAGCACAGCTTGAACAAATCTCATCCGCTTCCATGAGCGATGAAAGTTCTCAGTGATTTCAAAAACAAAGTTCCCCAACCTAAACTCAGAGACCCTGGAGAGTTTTCCTTATTCCTTGCACTTTAGCAAAGACTTCTCATGCAATGCTTTATCCTGACCTTTGGTAGGCTTAAGCAGCATCAATCTCATATGCCATATTGCCTTTATATTGAAATTAATCTCTTGAAACTCTCAAACATGACTAAAATTAAGCGAAAGATTAGCTGACCAATCATATTTCAAGACACCCTATTGGAATAGCTTGAAAATATTCTCCGGTTGAGTTGGTAAATTTACCTGTCTTCTCTTGTGGAATTTCATTATTCTCAAAATGTAAGAAGCCAATAAAGTATCCATTAAAAATCTTAGAAGACCATTTTCTCTAATACTTTTATACTACTCATGCCAGATGCCGTAATTTCGAGTAAAACAAAAACAAACAACTCAAAACTTGGAGTTGGTAACCGAACGTATACTTTCTCATCGATTTCTTCAAATCTAACGATGAAACACCGCTTATTTAAAACAATATAACATGTATTTAAAAGTACATTTGATGTACGAATGGAAACTCATTAGAGATGAAAGATTACGATGCTCTTACTTCGATGAGGGAAGTGAATCCTTCATTCCATTTTAGGGAAACTATCATCTGAGAGGGTCAAAACTCTTTGCTGAAGTTCGATGAATTCATGTCATGATAGTGAAGAAAAACTCCTGATCTAAATTCTGAAACCAAAAAAATCCGATTCGAAAAAATCACCTTTTGACACAGATTATAAAATTAAGACATCTCTTGAAGCAACCGGTCCTTCGGAATTTGAGAACTAAAACCTCTTCCTATCATCTCTTTGCGAATAGAATTCTTGGAAAATCCTACTTTTCTTCTTGAGCATATCGTCCTCAGCTTTCTGAACAAAACAAAAATAAGCTCATCTCTGTTTTAAAAAGACGCAAGCAAGCCTTTGCTTAGAAACAACAGACATTCTTGGGATCTTTCCGTCTTTTTGTAAACATAAAATTCAACTCTTAGAAGACAAAAGGCCAGTTGTTCAAAAACAAAGACGATTAAACCCAAACATGCAAAAGTTGTTAAAAAATCGTTAAAACTTCTCGGATACTGGTATTTATTTATCCAATCATACCATAGCCCTTGGGTAAGCCTATCCACTGTGTACCCAAAGGGTGGTATTAAAGTATCACTAAACTAAAAATGAGAATTTGTCCCAACAAAAAACCGTTACGGGTTGGCAGAAACATCGTTTATCGTAAACTCCATGAAGTCAACACGCGAAGACCACTTTCTTTACCATTCGATGGATCAAATGTAGAAAGACTTGTAAAATAAATAATTCTATTTCCCGATGGATTTCGAATATATTCCAATACCAATTGATCCTTTGTATCACGAAAAAACAACATTCACATGCCCTTCGGAACATACGCTTAATAAAGAAAATGCCCTATTCGGAATTATGTAATGATTCCCGCTAACTTTTTAAAGGGCATGTTAGCAATCTTTCATACATGGATCGAAGAATTGAGAAGTATTCATAGACCGACTTCTCCGACTTTAGAAAACTCCTTCATATAACTTCGAAATAACCTCGCTAAAATGCTTTCAAATGTTGCAAGGTGACGCGAGAACTTTGTCCTAACTGGGAAAGAATGTCACTTCATGGTTAAAGACGGAATTATGCTTGGACACAAGTGATCGTGTAGGACTTTGAAGTTGAACAAAGCTAAAATTACGTAATCTTCTAAGGCTTCCACCCTCTACTAATGTCCAAAGGCAATTAGAAGTTTTCCTGGAACAGTTTCGGTTTTTACCGATGTTTCATCAAAGACTTCTTGAAAATTGCCCGTCCTCTAACTAAGTTGCTTAAAAAAGATACTCCATTCAAATTCAATGATGAATGTCACAAAGCATTCTATTCATTAAAAGAAAACTATCGCTTATGTAACTCCTTTGATACGTGAGCCCAAATTGAACCTCCATTTGAGCTTATGTGAGATAGCAAGTGAATTCGTGTTTGGAGCAGTCTTAGGTCAAAAGATGTAAACCACATTTCACCCTAATCGATTTTGCAAGCAAAACTGCTTAGATGCGCTCAGCAAAAATATATTGTTACTGAAAAAGAACTTAGGGTTGGGAGTAATTGCATTCGGTAAGTTTCGAACCATTATCTTAATATTATTACAAAATGGATTGTTGCATTGCACCGATCACTAACTCTAGGAGACCGATTCAAAAAAGCAATATGTTAAGCCCACAGGGCTATACGTTTGTAATTTTCTATTACAAGTATTTGATATCAAAATAAAGATAAAAAAGTACAGAAAATGTTGCCTCCGACCACTTATCTCAGATTAAGAATGATGAGACAAGTGATGACAGTGAAGTCGACGATAACTTTCTTGGCAAAACTCTTATGGAAATAACCACCAGAGACATACCATGGTTTGCAGACTTTGCAAACTATTTGGTAGGTGATATTATACCTAAGGGGATGACGTACCAACAAAAGAACAAATTCTTCTCTGACCTTTAAAATTACTTTTGGGAAGATCCCTACCTTTTTTCAAAGTATGTTCAGAAACGTAATGATCATACGCTGTGTCTCAGGACTAGAAAACTGTACCATCTAGATCAATGTCATCACAGGACCTACAGTGGTCATTATGGACCGAAACACACAGCAAAAAGTCTTAGAGTCAGCTTTTACTCAATTCTTTGCAATAATTATACAAAATGGGTAATTACATGGTATAAATGATGCTATAAAATAGACGTTATTTGATGTCATTATTGATGAAATACCCTTAAATAGCATTCAAGTATGCGAAGTTTTTGACATTTGGGGTATTGACTTTATGGGACCATTTTCAAAGTCATATAAATTTGAATACATCTTAGTCGTTGTCGATTATGTTTCCAAATGGGCCGAAGCTCAAGCTTTACCTACTAACGATGCCAGAGTTGTTATTTCATTCGCGAAAAAACTCTTCTGCCATTTTGGTATGGCCAAAGCTCTCACAAGCGACTGAGGAACCCATTTCTGCAACAAAATAATGGAAAACAACCATGAAAAGATATAGAGTTACCCATCGTTTCTCTACATCATATCATCCTTAAACGAGCGAAAAAGTCAAAAATACAAACAGAGCCCTTAAAAGAATCCTTGAAAAACAGTTAAAGATAATCCAGATGTTTGGTCAAGAAAACTCAATGATGCTCTGTGGGCCTTCAGAACCGCTTACAAAACACCAACCAAAACTACACCATACAAACTCTTATATGGTAAAAACTGCCATTTACCTTTCGAAATCAAACACCGTGCATACTAGGCACTGAAAAACTGTAATCCAGATCTCACCGCCACTGGTGAGAAAAGAATGTTCCGGTTACATGAGTTAGACGAACTCCGACATCAAGCATATGAAAACTCTCGTCTATACAAGGCAAGAACCAAAGTCTGACACAATAGAAAACTCAAAATGAGAAAAGAGTTCAAACACAGAAACAAAGTGTTGTTATTCCATTCTAAGTACAAATTCAAACAGCCAAAACTCAGATCTCGATGGCTTGGACCATATGTAGTAAAACATCAATACCCAACTGGATATGTTGAACTATATGGAAAAAATGGCAAGATGTTCATTGTTAACGGCCACAGACTCAAGCTCTACCATGAAGAAAAAAATGACCAAAGGGAAGAAGTCACTCCCTTCTATCACCAAAACTGAACCTCAAAAGTATGAGTCTAGCTAATGACTCTCTTAAATATTAAGCGCTTCTCGAGAGGCAACCCGTGTTTTATCTATGTTTCACTTAAGTGTGGAGGAGTCCCTCTTCCTCTGTTTTATCTTCTAAAAAACAAAAATATTTTTCTTTTTGTATGTTTTGTTTGTTTACTCTTTTGCAGGTAATATATAGATTAGAAAATTATGGCAATGTTCAAAGACAAGCTCTCGCAGATATACCAAATTATGCCCTAGGAAGTATCGTTTTCCCTTAATTTTCCCTATTTTCTATCTTTATCAGTTCTCACATTGAGGGCAATGTTCAACTTAAGTATGGAGGAGAGCCAAATAGGCAAAAATTAAAAATATCATTTCTCTTCATGTTTGCCCTGCAATCTAGCTACATTTTTTCTACTGATAATTTAAAAAATCAAAATTAATATACGCTTTTCTTCCAAAATTAACAAATGTATATACACTTAGTAAGGCAAATCCTACTCAAATTGACATCATAAGTAGCGCAAATCAGTCCATTAAACTGTGAGGTATATTCTAGCCTTTGATGCATATCTTTTGCATATTTTATGAGAGTGCCAGTAATTTTGTAGCTTCAAAACTTATGCATGATAATCATTTACTAGACCGCAGTGAGGTTAACTTATAAGCAATATCGTATGATAAGAGGTAAAATAAAATCCCAATGTATCTCATGTATCTGCAGTACTCACTTTTAGTGCTAAACCCAAGTATCTCAAGATCTATGTGCTCAATATCTCAGCTCTGTGCTAGCCTTAAGTTATTATTATTTGATGTTAAAAAAAGGAGAAAAAAGTTCAAGTTATAAAGTTGTTATAAGGCTTTGGCTTAGCACATGAAATTATGTACCATACTCACCCACATCATTATCACGTTTTACCTCTTTGAGAAATTATGTAGGTGCTCACGCCACAACGGGCATGTTATGTATCTTGTACAAGCCTATGGTAGCTCTTTAGATTATGTCTATGCAAATTGAGTGACTTTACAAATATAAACCCTATATAAGTGACTTGAGTAAATCTAAAAAATTAAACACATTCCTTATTGAGGTGCTTCGGTTGGAGCTCTTGAATCAAGAAGTATCAATAGGCATTAAGACAAGAACATTGGTAGAAGTTCAAGACAATCTCCTAGAGAAAGCAGGAAATGTATCAAAGAAGGCAGCATCAAGAAAGCCAAACCCCACTTGGGAAGACCATAGTGGGAGCAACTAAGTACAATCGTATTCATAAAGGATATCTAAATATTATGTAACCTATCCAAGGAAGCAATTTTCAAAGTGTTTAGCTTACCTCGGAAGGACGAACTATCTTATGTCCAATGAACAGTTTCTGTTTAATATAATATAGCCAAATTTTCCATATGGTTAAAGCAAAAGGTAAAATTAATGCAAACACGAAGCATGTTAAGCATCGGATGGCTCGTTACCTCCAGATATAAAAGAAACAACAAACACCCCCCGTAAATGTGACAAGTATAGCGGGAAGGCAAAGTTAAAACTCATAGACTTTGCAAAACACCGGGCGAAAAAGTTCAAAGAACTTCTCTCCTGAATGTAAACCTCCGATGAATAGCTGCATTGTAGAGGAAACAAGCAACAATGGATAACAAAAATGAAGGGATAAGGCAACCTGTATTATGTGTGAACATTGCTAATAAAAATCTACTCCGATATACGAGTTAGGACGGACACAGATGTCCGGACCAAACCAAAAAACGTATCACCATGGTAGACATAAGGCGTTTGGGTCATAAATCAATGCTAAAGTGCTAAATACAAACGTACAAACATTACAAACAAACCCATACAACAAAGGAAATCAATCGAATGCCGAATGATAATAACCATTAATTTAAGCAAAAGTACATATTACAAGCCGAACGAAGTCGGTAGTTACATGATCGAAAAATACTAAGCTAATACTTAAAAGCTAGTAACCAAGCAAGTTCAAGGACTAGACGTGACAATACAACTTCTGATAAAAGCAATATGAGGCTCGTTGAACCTATGGAGGCTTGACCAGCTATACTATGGTCCCAGGGGGAAGCCATTCAGCTTAGGGAGGTGACATGACTTAGGGTCCACTAGATAGACAACCACACATCTACAATCGATGTACCGTCAAGCTCAGAGCAAAATCAATGTTCTTCGGCATGCGACGCGTCCCTCCCTTATAATAGACGAAGCCTACAAAAAAAGAAGGAAAAAACTACAGCGTGAAATTAAAGCCTAGAAGGGGCAGCAACAACATCTTCAGCATCAGCCGAAGCAGTAATAGGATCACTTAATGGATATGGAGAACTATTTTATTTCTCTCTAGCTGAGAGAGCAACCACAACAACACTAGAACCAGATAACACACCCTGGTTAACATCTTCACTAACTGGATGAGCAACACCCTGCACAAAAACCTCCACCGATTTCTCAAAAGAAACATTACCTATTTCCTCATTCGCTGTATCAACTATAGCATTTATCCACTCCTCATTTTGCTCTAAAGCAGCAGCAGAAGAGGGAGGAGCATCATTCGAGAGCAACTCCAAAGATGCCGTAACAAGTGTCACAATTGACTCCCTCGGCACGGTAAGAGAAACACAAGTAGCCTTTGCAGTGGGGACAACATCCGGATGAGCCAATTTCTCAGGCTTAAGTTGGATAATAGCAGACAATGGGTGAGCAACATGATTATAGATCTTCGTCAAGAAAGGGTACTCAGTTGAAACAACAAGAGGGGTAGCTTCAATCAGCCTACCCCAAGCCCTGGCATAAAATGAGAAATCTTTTTCATGACCGCATCAAACTTTTCTTGAGTCCGTGATAACGCCTAAATTATACATGTTTTCGGCAGCATTATTTTTATATATTTCATCATTTCCTGTTAACTTTTGGTACTTAATCACATGAAATATGTGCAGGTTTACTTGAAGACATCCAATGCTCAAAATGATCAAAATACAAGTATTTATGCACTTTGGAAGACAAGTTATAAGAAAAGAAAGAACAAATCAAGAAATCACAAGAATGTGCGCTGCAAAATCTTATATTTTTGCTGTACTTACCAACGAATTCAATGAAGCCATTAAAGACATGAAGTGTGTTAGTTTTCCAAGAATGTGTGTCACACTTCCCTTCAAGCATTAATGATATTTCCACCAACTTAGGCAAAGTACGCCGCACATTTTAGAATGTGCGTCGCACTTCTGGACTCTCAGAGCCTATAAATAGAGATGAAAATCAAGCCTCAACATACACTTCCATATCAATTCCTCTCATATCAACTTTCTCTAAATCCTGGGATTAAGCATAAAATTTTGGCAAAGACGAAGAACACTATAGTATTTAGTTAAATAAGGGTTTAGTACGATTCGGTACTTGTAAACGGGTTGTGTTCAATCCATCTCGAATCTGATTAATGTATGTTTCTTGTTTCTCTACTTTACTTTGTTATGAACACATAGCCATGAGTAGCTAAGCCTCTTATGTCTATTCGGTGATGTTAATATAATAAATAAGTATTTGGTGTTATTACGATTATATTTAATCTTATGCTTGTGTTGAAATCATATCGTGTCTAATCTTATCAACTTTGATAATCAACTTTGATAGTATACACATAACGGTATAGGTCGAAAGACCCGTTGTGTGCCATATTATTTTAAAGATTTGTCTATGGTCTTTATCGTTTGGTTGGAGAAATCCACTTACGTTATTTGATAAACAAAATAGATTTGACATAATAGTAACTTGATTATTTGCGTGCACATCTGATTAAGTTAACTAATATAAGTCTTAAGTTAAAACAAGTTAATGTGTGAAACATGTTTTGATGAAAAAACCTTTTTATAAGTTAAGTCCTAAAAATCAAAGATCGTAATCATTACCATTTCTTATGAACATGAAACTAACCGA
>BQNB010203928.1:0-10728 GCA_026074375.1 Tanacetum coccineum | reverse complement strand
AGCATATAGAGATCAGACATCATTTTATTAGAGATTGCAATGAAAAGAAATTGATTCAAATGGTTAAAATCCGTACTGACAAGAATATTGCAGATTTGCTTACAAAAGCTTTTAATGTAAGTAGATTTCAATATTTGATTGCTAGTATTAGAATGTTAAATCTTTAAAATCTTTTATTTCTTTATGTTTTTGTAGAATTTTGTATGAATTAGTACTGTTATTCATGTTATTAAAAGTTTCTGCTGTTAAGTATAATTAGTGCTGCTAGTTATACTTAATACTGCTAAGTAAATGCTGTTAGTTATAATTAATACTGCTGGTATAATTAATATTGTGCTAAGTGAGAAAAAGAATTGAGAGAGTTAGTGAGAATAAAAACAGAAAGAGAGTTGAATATATTAAAAACAGACAAAGTGTTTGGAATGGAATTGGAGTTAATGCTAGTGACTCAAAGTTAATGCTGCTAGGCATAACTTTATGCTGCTAGGCATAAGTTAATACTGCTGGCAGGCATAACTTAGTGCTGTTAGGCATAAGTTAATGCTGATAGGCATAAACTTACAACTGCTGGTGAACGTTATTGCTATTGAGGGTACTTTCATAAATACTTTGATTAAGGGTTTCAATCACTCATTTAATCGATTTCATTCAATCATATACTCTCTAATTACAAACCCTAACTCAATTTCATCATTCATCATCAAAACCCAACACAATGACGACCCTAACGTTTGTTGATATTCATAATTTGGTTGTATTTTTGTCTAAACCCGCTGAAAGTGAAGGGTTTGAGTAGATAGTAGATTCTTTAAATGCAAATCATATAAGATATGCACTAACGATCAATCCTACAATCTATACTTCGTGTATTGAATAGTTTTGGGCTACTGTCAAGGCAAAAACTGTCAATGAGGAAGTACAGTTACAAGCCCTAGTGGATGGAAAGAAGATCATCATAACTGAAGCAACTGTGAGAAGAGATCTTCAACTAGAAGATGCTTAAGGTATTGATTGTCTACCCAATGCTACTATCTTTGAATAACTTACACTCATGGGGTATGAGAAAGTTTCACAAAAACTTACTTTCTATAAGGCATTCTTTTCTCCTTAATGGAAATTCCTTATCCATACTATTTTGCAATGCCTAAGTGCTAAGACTACTGCATGGAATGAATTTAGTAGCACTATAGCTTCTGCAATTATCTGTTTAGCTACAAACCAGAAGTTTAACTTTTCAAAGTACATATTTAAAAGTATAGTGAAGAACTTGGAGAATGTGTCTGGCAAATTCTTAATGTATCCAAGGTTTGTACAAGTCTTTTTGGATAAACAACTAGAGGGGATGTCAAGTCACAAGAGGATTTATGTTACACCTTCTCACACTAAGAAGATATTTAGGAATATGAGAAGGGTGGGGAAAGGATTATCTAGAAGAGAAACACCATTATTTCCAACAATAGTGGTACAAGCTCAAGAAGAAATGGGTGAAGGTTCAGCAAATCCAACTGATCCCCATCACACACCTACTATTATTCAACCATCAACATCTCAACCTCAAAAGAAACAAAAACCTCGGAGGTCAAAGAGAAAGGAAACTAAGATACCTCAGTCTAGTGGTCTTACAGACATTGTTGCAGATGAGGCTGTCTATAAGGAGAGGGATGACAGTTTGGTAAGGGCTTCCACTACTGCTTCTAGCTTAGAAGCAGAGCAGGACATTGGTAACATCATTAAGACCCGATCTAAGGCAACACCTAATGAACCAATTTCTCGAAGAACTAGGTCAGGTGGTGGTCCCAGGCGCTAAGAAACCATGAGGGATACCATTTCTCAAACTAGGTTTGAGAATGTATCTAAAACTTCCAATGATTTACTGCTCGCTGGAGTTAACACACCTCAAAGTGATGAGGATAGTCTGAAACTAAAGGAATTGATGGAATTGTGTACCAACTTGCAACAAAGAGTGCTTGACCTGGAGAATACAAAGACTGCTCAAGCTCAGGAGATTACAAGTTTAAAACTGAGAGTCAAGAAGTTAGAGAAGAAAAGAGGGTCAAGAACTCACAAGCTCAAAAGATTATTCAAGGTTGGTAGATCTGCAAGAATAGTTTCCTCTGATGAAGCTAGTTTGGGTGATCAGGAGGATGCATCCAAACAGGGGAGGAACATTGATGACATTGATAAAGATGCAGAGATTACATTGGTTGATGAAACTCAAGGGAGGTATGGTGATGATATAATGTTTGATGTAAGTGATCTTGCTGGTGAAAAAGTATTTGTTGCAGAACAAGGAGTTCCTGATAATAAGAAAGATGATGTAGTTAGTACTGCTGGTGATGCTGCTTAAGTTAGTACTGCTACTGTTACAATAACTCCTGAAGAAATCACATTGGCTTAAGCACTTCAAGAATTACGAACAACAAAGCCCAAGGTGAAAGTAATTGTCTTCAAAGAGCAAGTAGAATCAAAATCAACACCAACAACAAGAATATTTTCACAACAACCATCCCAAGCAATAGTTTAGGATAAAGGTAAAGGTAAAATGGTTGAACCTGAACCTGTGAAGAAATTCTCAAAGAAAGATCGAATCAGATTTGATGAAGAACTTGCCTTCAAGCTACAAGCTAAAAAAGAAGAAGAAGAAAGACTTGCAAGGGAAAAGTTGAAGCCAATGTTGCTTTAACTAAAGAATGGAATGACATTGAAGCAAAGATTAAGGCTGATCAGTTATTAGCTGAAAGATTGATAGCAAGAGAACAAGAAGAGTTGACCATTAAAGAAAGGGCTAAATTTTTTCAACAACTCTTAGAGAAAAGAAGAAAACACTTTGCAGCAAAAAGAGAAGAAGAAAAGAGGAACAAACCACCAACCAGAGCTCAACAAAGAAGTATCATGTCTACTTATCTGAAGAACATGGAAGGAAAGAAGGTCAAGGATTTGAAGAACAAGTCTTTTGATTCTATTCAGAAGATGTTTGACAAAGCTTTCAAGAGGGTAAACATATTTGTTGACTTCAGAACTGAGATAGCACAAGAGAGCAGTTCAAATAGAGCAGGAGATGAGCTAGAACAAGAAAGTATTAAGAAGCAGAAGGTGGATGAGGATACAGAGATAGCAGAGCTTCAAAGTCTAATGCAAGTCATTCTAGATGAAGAAGAGGTAGCAATTGATGTTATTCTTTTAGCTACTAAGCTTCCAACTATTATTGACTGGAAGATCCATAAAGAAGGAAAGAATAGCTACTATCAAATAATAAGAGCTGATGGAAGTTTAAAGATGTACTGGGTCTTCAGTCTAATGCTTAAAAGTTTTGATAGGCAAGATTTGGAAGATTTGTACAAGCTGGTAAAAGATAAATATGGATCAACAAGACAAGTGGAGGATTTGGATTTTATTTTATATGGAGATTTAAAGACAATGTTTGATCCACACGTTAAAGATCAAGTATGGAAAAATCAACAGGATTACAAAGTATTGGATTGGAAGTTATATGATTCCCATGGAGTTCATTCATTGAGGATGCAACATGTGTACATTCATATGCTGGTAGAAAAGAGATATCTACTTATAACTGCTATAATCACTGATATGCTAAACAAGAAGCTGCAAGCTGATCATTGGAATGAAATGTGTTATCAGCTTCTTAAGCTAATCATAAAACAACTTAAGAATCAATGAAGTGTTTGGAAGCATCCTCCTGATGATTAATGAAGCTTTTAATGAAGAAACTTGAGAAAAAAACCCTCCTCAAAACTGATCGTCTTCAATCTTTGCATGTTGATCTGAATACCTTATAACAATCGTGTTTAATCTATTAATCTATTGATTTTATGGATCTAACATGTTTTTTATTTGGTTGATTGTTTAATTATTGTAAAGTTTTGATCGATTCCTTGGGGTTTTTTGTTTCGTTTTATTAGAATTCATTTTCTATTATAGCATAATAATGATAGTCATTTACATTCCTTGTTGGTGCTACATAAGCATTATTTAAGTTATTCGGTGGATATTGGTGTGGATCTCTTATTTTATTAATCATTTTCTTTGTATTGAGTGGTTAGGGTTTTTTAGTTTTAGGGTTTCGATTTTTGTCTCGTTTGTTTATGATAAATTCTGGTGCTTTTGACGTGGATGCTTTAAGATCAAGAATGTCTCATTTGAAAAAGCAAGATTCTGATAAAGGAGAAGCCGGTGTCTCTCTACACAAGCATCTTAGAAGTATTCTAAAAACAAGTTCTGCTACTAAAAACCATCACAAAGACGGAGACAATGTTAGGGTTTCGTTGCTCGCTGGAAGAATGTCTAAAGATTAGATTCCTATCCCTAATAGTAGTGGAATGGCTGATGTTGGTGTGTCTACCATGGTGGATTCACAAGGTGATCATTTGCATACTAGTTCTGGTGAGTTGAACTCGTCTTTAATGATGAACCCTAGGTGCAATCAAGACTCTAAAGGTTTGCGTAGTACTACTGATGAAATGATTGATCTAATTAATTCTGCTACTAGTCTTGGGGAGTTTACACAGTCGTATGCGTCAATAATGAACCCTAGTAGTAGTGATACATTGGTTCATGAAGGCAATCAGGTTAGGGTATCTACATTTGCTGAAAGAAAATCTCAAGCCCTAATTGATGTATCTACTAGTTGTGGGGAGTCTACATCTAATGTTCTGACAAGGAACCCTAGTAGTGTATCTTCTGTAATTGAGGATGAATTCTGGTTTATGAGTACCAAGGATAACGTGGGCAATTCTGGACCTGTTAAGGAGACTATTACCAGTAGTGGAACACCATATGATCATATTAGGCCTACTGGGTGGTCTAATTGGAATGATAATGCTTCCTCAATTGGTCTAGCTGGTACTACACAACAACATAATATTGAAGCCATGTTTGTTTAGTCAGTAGACATCAACCCAAAACCGAATTCTTATGTAGGTGCTACAAGCTTGAATACAACTGTGGTAAATACGAACTCTATTCCAGTTACTGGTATAGCAGCTAACTTTCACTTTGTTAAGGTTGATAAGGTTTATGATGGTGTTGATATCTTGATGACATGTTGAGTGGTGAAAAATGTAAGTTCTCAGTTTGAAAATACCTTATATGGTTATTTTATAGGAAAACATATTGCATTCTCGGTTGTGGAATACTTCGTTAAAAACAACTAGGCAAAGTTTGGCCTCAAACAGATTATGATGAATGGCAAGGGATTTTTCTTTTTCAAGTTTGAGTCTCGTACTGGTCTAGAAAGTGTTCTCGAGGGAGGCCCTTGGATGATTAAAAACAACCCAGTTATACTTAAGGAATGGAAAATGAATACTAGTTTTCTTAAGGAGGAATTGAACCGTGTTCCAATATGGGTAATGTTTCATGAAGTCCCCTTAGAAGTTTTTGATAAGAAGGTATTAGTATTATTGGTTCCTATATAGGCAAACCGATAATGCTTGATGCCTATACTAGCTCTATGTGCAAGGATTCATAGGGCCGAAGTAGTTTTGCTAGATGCCTAATTGAGGTTTGTTCGGATGAACCACTTAAAGAAAAAATTACTATCGGCATCCCTCAACTTGAGGGAGATGACTTTTCTAAGGCAAAGATTTATGTTGAATATGAATGGAAGCCCCCAAGATGTGATAAGTGTAAAATATTTGGACATAGTCTTGATGCTTGTCCTCGTAACATAGTGGCTGCTACACAAGATGTGACTGAGGATAATGATGGGTTCCAAAAAGTGGTAAATAAAAAGCGTAATAATAAAGGGAAGTCAACATATAATACTATACCTAAGGGTGTTCCAGTAAGCTAAGGTTTTCAGGTCAGAAAAGAATTTAGATTCCAGCCTAAGTTTAATACTAGTAGTTCTACAGGTGGAGGTAATCGTGGTAATTCAAGTTCAAAACCTAGCTCGTCTAATAACAATAATGATACTTTTATTGCTAAAAAGGATACTCTGAAGGATAAACATATGGAATATGATGTTATTGACAAGGGAACATAGAAGATGTCTAATATTACATCCCCTAACCTGTTTGATGTTCTAGGAGGTGATGAGGATGAGGAAGAAGAGGTTGAAAATATTTATGATGAGTCCGCAAACTTAAATCTTCATAATACATGGGCAAGCACTCCTGCTGATAGTGTTCTTGATGTTTAGTCTAGCCTCTTGGAATATAAGGGGCTTGACCTAGTCCCTAAAACAAAAAGAGGTTCGTCAGGTTGTCAATGAGAATAATTTAAGTGTGTGTGCGACGTTGGAATCGCATGTTGATGTTTCTAATGTTTTTGATACCTGTCGTAAAGTTTGTCATGGTTAGAAATGGACTTCTAAGGGGATTCTATGTTCAAAGGGTACTAGAATCATCCTTGGTTAGAATGATGACATTGTTGATGTTATGATTATGGCTCAGTAGAACCAGGTTATGCATTGTTAGGTTATTATGCGTACGGATAACAAAACTTTGTTTTGTTCTTTTGTTTATGCTGATAATTATTATGTGGATCGACGTGCTCTTTGGTATAATCTTACTGGCCATTCTAACCTTATGTGTGACAAACCATGGGTTTTACTTGGTGATTTTAATGCAGCTCTTAATTTATAAGATCATTCTTGTGGTGGGTATGAGCCTAATATTGCCATGCACGAGTTTAATGAATGTGTTTAAACAATGGAAGTTATGGATGTCAATGCTATTGGTCTTCATTTTACTTGGAATCAAAAGCCTAAAGGCTCTAATGGGGTCTTGAAGAAGATTGATTGGATTATGTGCAATATTCCTTTCAATGACAGCTTTCCAGGTTCATTTGCTATATTCCAACCCTATTGTATATCTGATCACTCTCCGTGTGTGCTCCGGATCCCTAAGGTTTGTAAGCCTAAATCTAAGCCGTTTAAATTTTATAATTTTCTTGTTTATAAAGAGGGTTTCCATTCTGTGGTGGATATTGGGTGGAAAATGAATGTTAATAGGTATGCTATGTATAGAGTTTTTAAAAGGCTTAAGGGTCTTAAATCCCCTCTTCGTAAACTTCTTAATGATCAAGGTAATCTGCATGATAGAGTTAACCGTCTTCGTGTGGAGTTAGATAAGGCAAAAAAAGCTATTGATCGTAATCCTTCCAGTTCTAATCTTCGGGAGGAACATGCTCATTATTTGTCAGCTTTTAAAGAGGCCTCTTTAGATGAAGAAAGATTTCTAAGACAGAAAGCTAAAGTTGAACGGCTTAATGCAGGTGATTCTAATACCGCTTATTTTCATTATATGGTCAAAAGTAAATGCATGCGTAATAGGATTGAGATGGTTAGAGATTCTGATAATAATCTTTATGAAGGAAATGATGTTGCAGTGGCTTTTGTTTCTCATTATGAGCAATTTCTTAGTATAGAAGGCAATACTGTCCTTCTTGCCAACCAAGATCTTTTCCATCAGGTTCTTGACTATCGTAAGGTAGAGTTCATGGTTAGGGAGGTTTTAGATATGGAGATTAAATCTGCTCTATTTTCTATATGGGATGATAAAGCCCCTGGGCCAAATGGTTTTACTACTTCTTTTTTTAAGAAGGCTTGGGACACTGTAGGAAGAAAAGTCACTTGTGTTATTAAGGAGTTCTTTGCGAATTGTAAGATTCTTAAAGAACTTAATCATACTATTGTATCTCTTACTCCTAAAGTGTCTACCCCTGCTAAAATCAATGATTACTACCTGATATCTTGTTGTAATGTGTTGTACAAATGTATTAGCAAGATTATTGCTAACCATATTAAAGTTAATCTTGGGGACCTGGTGAGCATTAATCAGTCTGCATTTGTGCTGGGTAGGAGGATATTTGACAATATCCTCTTAACTCAAGAACTTATGCGTACTTATCATAGGAGAAGAGGTCCACCTAGGTGTGCTTTTAAGGTTGACATTCAAAAGGCTTATGATACTGTCGATTGGGGATTTTTGAAGAGCATTCTGATTGGTTTTGGTTTTCATCTTATTATGGTAGATTGAATCATGACTTTTGTGACTTCTACCTCTTATTCTATTTGTATAAATGGTAATATCCATGGCTGGTTTCAAGATAAACGTAGGTTAAGACAAGGGGATCCGTTGTCTCCGTATCTATTTACTCTTGTTATGGAAGTTTTAACTCTTATTCTGCATCGTAAAGTTTAGGAAGCTGAGGATTTTCAATTTCATCATCACTGTGAAAAGCAGCGAATTATTAACCTTTGTTTTGTAGATGATCTATTCTTGTTTTCGAGGGGTCATCCCAATTCTGTCCAAGTTATTATGAGTGCTTTGGAGGAATTTAAAAATGTGTCAGGGCTTGTTCCGAGTATCCCTAAGAGCACTGCTTTCTTCTATAATGTCTCGGCTTCTTTTAAAACAAGTATTTTTGAGTTCTACGCCTTTTGCTGAAGGTACATTACCTGTCAGATATCTTGGTGTTCCTCTTATTTCATCCATGTTATTGTATAGGGATTGTAAAATCCTTGTTGAAAAGCTTGAAAGTCATGTCAATGATTGGAGAAATAAATTTTTATCATTTACGAGTAGGCTGCAATTAATCAGATCTGTTTTATCATCTATGCATATCTATTAGGCTTCCATTTTTATCCTTCCTATTCGTATTGCTTCTGATCTTAAGCAGAGTATGCGTGGATTCTTATGGTGTCAAGGTGATAGGTAAGGCAAGGTTTCTTGGGACTCTATTTGTAAACCAAAAGAGAAGGGTGGTCTTGGTATTCGTAGGATTGAAGATTTTAATGTTTCTTTAATGGCTACGCATATTTGGTCTATTCTGACTAGCAGGGAATCTTTATGGGTCAAGTGGATTCATTCATATAAGCTTTGTGGTAGGAGTTTTTGGGGTGTTCCATGCCCAGGGGATGTCAGTTGGAGTTGGCAAAAACTTCTCAATATTAGAAGTATTATTTGACCTTTTATTTAGCATAAAATCTATAATGGTACTTCTACTTCAGCTTGGTTTGATAGGTGGGCTGATATCGTTCGTTCTGGTTTCTCTATTTTGAGTTCGGTTAGTTCTATTATTTCTAATGGTACTTGGAGATGGCCTCATGACTAGGAGGTTAGGTTTCCAGAATTATTTCATATACAGGTTCCGTTGATTCAAAGTGACAGAGAGGATGTCATTATGTGGCGGGATAGAGACGGTGTTTTTAGACCATTTTCTGTGGCTTGTGCTTGTGAATCTATTCGTCTAAGGGCTGATGTGGTTCCTTGGTATAGTATCATTTGGTTTCCTCATTGCATTCCTAGACATGCTACTCATTTGTGGCTTGTGGTTAAGAAAAAGTTGAAGACTCGGGATAGGCTGCAACAATGGGATGTTGGTCCAGATACCAACTTAAACCTGCTTAGATGTCCCCTGTGTAATGTGGTTCCTGACTCTCATTCTCACTTGTTTTTTGAGTGTTCTTACTCATCTCAGGTTTGGTCTCAAATTCGGGTTCTTATTGATATGAACAATATTGCTCCTCGAATTGAAGATGTTCTTGCGTTTATTATTTCGGTTTCTAAGAGCAAGTCTGTTGTTAGTATTATATCTCGAATTGTCTTGGCTGCTACAACATACTATTTATGGAATGAAAGAAATTCAAGACTATTTAAGAAGAAGATTGCTTCGGTGGATCAGGTTGTTCAAGTCATTTGTCAAATTGTTCGATTGAAGATGGTGTCATTCAAGTTTAAGAAGGTGTCTGCAAAGTCTCATCTTATGCTTGATCGTTGGAAGGTTCTAAGTGTTTGTGTTACCCATGATGGGAATGACGGGTGAGGGTCGTACTGTTTTTTCCTTTTCGGGGTTTTTCCCATTGGGTTTTTCTCGAAAAGGTTTTATAAGGAGGCGGCCTCACTTAGATCCATTACTCCCGTTGTGTTGCCGCTGGTGTCATGAGATGCTTGCTTGGTTTCAAGAATATTTCTTGCTGGAGTTCGCCAATGTAGCCCTTATTCCTAGTATTTGTGTTATTTGCTGCTAGATTGTTTGTGTGATTATGGCCTGTCATGATCACTAGTTTTTCAAGCTTTGTAGCTTGAGGTTAATGTGGTACTTCAGCCACATTCCATTTGTACTTCACTTGTTTTTGGTTAATATATTTACTGGGGTAACCCTTTACCCAAAAAATGAAGAAACTTAAGATTTTGAAGAAGAATATCAAGTTTAGGGGAGGATTGTTAGGATTAAAAGCCTTCTTGAAGTTACTACTGCTTAGGTTAGCGTTACTGCTGCTAAGCAAAACTTAGTGCTGCTTAGTAATATTAATGAAATATATGCTAAGTAGTTAGTACTGCTAGTGTAACTTAGTTACTACTGTTAGTGTAACATAGTACTGCTAGTATATGTTAGTACTGCTAGAGTAAAATTAGTACTACTGGTGAAGATTGAAGAAAATATTCTAAGTAGTTACTACTGCTTGTACACAGTTAATGCTGCTGGTGTATAAGTTAATACTCACTGTTTTTATAAAAATCTGAGTCAAAACAGTATACTCAAAATGTGTTTATAAAACACCTATTATAACTTTAAATCTTTCAAAGCCCGTAACTCATTCGTTTTAATTCCCTTTTTAGAATTCTTTATATGCATAGTTTCCTATTGAAATGATCTACCATAATAAAATATTTATAAAATTTTATCAGTTTCGAATCTAAGTCAGTTTTTATAAAACTATTTTTATAAAAACACTTTTATATATTTAATTATCGTAATCTTGTA
>BQNB010203927.1:0-10728 GCA_026074375.1 Tanacetum coccineum | reverse complement strand
TCTTCTATATCATATTTTAATCATATTTTCTCCCTTTATTTTAAATAATAAAACACTTAGTATTTGAAATACCAATTGATTAAAATTTGACATGAAAAATTCCACACGATATTGCATGAATTTAGTTTCTGATAGCTCCCCTTCAACAGTATATGTGAGATACCAATATTTATTAAAACTTGACATTTGAATGAAAAATTAATATGACACCACAAAATATTGAAGACGGAGTGAGATGCCTTAGTGAATAATGTATATTAATAATTGACATTATAAGTTTCCATATTTTAATTTTACAAAATGTGTTTGGATATATTAAATTGACATTTATGAGATGTATCCAACATATTAAAATGCTCTGTTTTAAAAAGCCCCCCCTCAGAAATTGATTCACATAAAATGACATTCTACGTACTGCAATTATTTTAAAACTTATTCGAGGAAGGGAGTGTTGAACACTCAACTTTAACAAATACCACTTTTTATGGAAAAATACCACAAATTATATTGAAGACAATTTTGACATTGAAAGTTTTTTTGAAAAATTATGTTCAACGATTTTAAAAACACATGATAGAAGACTTCTCTTCTATTTGTAAAGTAAGTGCACTGAAGCGTACACTCCCCTATTACATTTGGGTTCGAGTTATGCACTGAATTGTAATAAGTCATTGAGAAAAAAAATTTAGAAGTTGACTGTTTTGAAAAGCATGTGAAACTATTGCACGAACTTCATTTTACATGCCTGTGTCGATGTTAATCAACATTTCTAGGTACGTAAATGTTATCGATTCCAAGAGACATGTCGAGAAGATTCTTTTTGGTATTTTTGAAAAAAAATTTGATTTTATATTTTGTTTTTCTAGGTTTTATATTTTTCTATTTTCTTTTTGTTGGTTTTATATTTTTGTATTTTCTTTTTAAATTTTTTTTATAAATCAAAAATAAAGAAAGAATAAAAATATTTACAAATCGACGTTTACATTAGCAGTGACAGTTATAGCTAGAGTTGAAGTGGATGAAGTTGAACCAGGTTGTTGTTGACGTTTATTTGATGCATCCGTAGTAGTGACAGCGGAAAATACTTTAATAACTTAAATTTTCTCCATTAAATTTTCGTCGTCAAAGGACCAAATAGCAATTCCAAGCTCATTTGACGTTGTTACTGTCTGCTTGATGAACTTCTGTTGACATTGTGGTGCGAGGCTTGAACCGTTTTGTTTAAACGTCGTTTGACATTGAGGTTCGAGGCTTGATCTATTGTAATCAAACGTCATTTGACATTGAGGTTCGAGGCTTGATCTATTGTTATCAAACGTAATTTGATATTAAGGTTCGAGGCTTGATCTGTTGTAATCAAATGTCATTTTTTTGTATCATCATCTGTGAATCCACTTTGACAATGGTTTCTGAGATATCAGCTTTTTTAGCAGTCATACTCTGAGGACTTTTCCATTGTTGATCTTTACATAAGGTACCTGCACTTAAATCAAGACTTTGTTCCTTCTAAACATTGATTGATGTACCTGCACTTACATTCAGAGTTTGTTTGCATTCATGAATATTAGGGATATCTACATTTGAACCATATGGGGGTTCACTGTCAATCTTGCTTATGTAAGAGTCGAATAACTTTCCTGTAGGAATCCACCTAAGACCAACAGATTTGAAAATTCTACCCGTGGGTTTCCACCTAAGATCAGATCTAGGAGATGTTTTCTCATACACAGCGGAAGTCTTATTAGGAGAAAACCTATGTCCTGTAAAGATCTGCCTACCAGGTTTCTGAGTATGACTCTTTTGATCTACGGGTTTGTTACTGTTTCTGGTCCTTTTAGGATTGATAATCTTAACACTGTTGCACATTTACTTCCTTAAGGGAGTTTTGTGATACATGCATCATGATTTGCTTTAAAGACCATACTTATGATGTTAAAGATCAAACAAGTTGTTTAGAATCTGAGAAAAGAAAGAACTATACTCTTAGGAGGGATCTGCTTTGGCCATAGACGTTTATCGTAACGCGAGTACTCTTAGATACAGGCAAACTCCTAGATGTTTGATTGTTGCTCCTAGGTTTTGGTTTGCTATCATCAGCAGTGCTTTGAAATCTAGCAGAAGTAGTCACACTAGTTGTTGAGTTCCTATCTCTTTCTTGTATCTTTTTCTTAGCTACATCTAGATAGTGATTATGAACCATGTCATTTGAACTAAATCTTGGCATGTTCTTAGAACTATTCCTAGATGAGCTAGATGCAATCATGTGATCAGGTTTTGCAAAGGCGGATTCTGTTTTCTTAGGCAAATAATGTTGATGTCTGACTTGGTTTTGACAAATTCTTATTCACATCAACTTAGGAGGCAAACCGTTGTTTTGACATTTGAGCCCTTTCAGATTTAAACGCATTCGGTTGTCTAACAACTGATTGGTTTCTTGTAGTGGGTATACGGTTTCCCCATCACTGATGTTTTTATCTCTTAGTATCTACACTCTTTCCTTTTAACTTCTTTAAGTCATTTTTTAAAGCAGCAATTGCAAAATCCTTTTTCTGAATCTGAGCTTTTAAATCAGCATTATTTATAAGCAAAGAAGTTGTCTGTTCTATAGTCTTAGATCTCGTAATTTTGATAGAATCATACAAATCTTTGTAATACTTTTTCAAAGTCTCATTTTCCTTATTTAAATGCTCATTCTGTGTATGTAATTTAGCCACACTATGTTCTAATTAGATGTTTATTGTTTCAAAAGCTTCAAAAAAAAATTTAATCTTGGCTTTATTACTTGTTTCATTCAAAATTTGACCATGTTGCCCCGATTTTAAAGCTTGATTTTGATATTTAAGTTCAAGAGCAATACAGTGTGCTTCCATTCTTGAAAAATCCTTTTGAAATTAGGAAACAGTCTTTTTGAGTAAAATATTTTTAGACTCGAGTGATTGTTTTGAGTATTTAGTTGTCTGGTTATCAAATGATGAATCAAGCATATGACTTTTAACTTGACATTGCTCAGTATATTGGTCAACCCTACCTTCATTAATGATTTCAGGTTGCTCAGTATGTTGTTGTCCTATAGCAAAGATATTACATTCATCAGTCAATTGTACCTCAGCCATTGGCTCTTCATCATATATGGGTCTGATATCTACATCATCAGTATCTGTATCATTCCCTGACCTGCTGCTTTCATCTTGCACTTCTGATTCTGTCCCACTGCTTTTTGTGACAACCAAATCAACATCCACTGCTTTACCCGTATTAATCTTACTCTCTTACGTCTGCATCTGTCTTTTATTCACCCGTCTATCATACTGTCTTTGATGATGTGTTCTTTCAGCAACGGACTTCTTGACATTACCCATGTGTTAGAGTAGTGTATCTCTGAAGTGTTTAACCTCGATTCAAGTGTATTCAACAAAGTACTTGTCGGTCATTTGACTGTCATAATCCAAAGTAAACTGTGAATTAATGAACTTCTGAAACTGTCTGTTGATCACCCAAAAGGCTGCCAGGGATCCATCTTCTTGACATTCATCTTTGTTAAGTTGCTTTTGTAGTTGATCTACATTGAGGAGCATTGTTATGTGAAGGTATCAACATCCTGACCAAAGAGTGACATGAATTCCCGTTTGAATCCATGTTCGATGCGAGTCCCTTTTAAGTCTCCTTTTGAAAGAACTTAAAGGTGTGAATGAAGAGATCGAAAATATGCAATGCATCTTTCTTTTGCTTTTGACATCTTATATTTGATTGCATGCACATCTTTTGTTTCAGAATTCAAGCTGCATTCCTTTACTGATTTGCTAGATGCAGTCTCTGAATTACATTCTTTTTTCTTCTAATAAGTGTCATGTATGACAACTAAATCGACTTTCAATGAATCAACATTCAATGCTGGAATTGGATTTGAATGATCTTCTTGTGTTTGCATCAACTTCTTTTGTTTCAACAACGTTGTTGATGAAGAATTAACTCAAGCATGTATTTCCCGAGGGAATCCATGTTATAGATCATTACATCGTAAAATGATTGAGCATCATATCTTGTATAATTCTGCATACGCTCTTTGATTTCTGAACTGAAAGCATTTTCAAACGTTGTTCTGAGTTTTGTCAAAGTAGTCTTGCAATCAGTCTGAGAAATTATTTGTTTGGTAAGATGATTTTCTAGTAAATCCAAGTCTTGAGAGAATGTTCTCTTGAAGATAGGCATGTTACCAAAATCTTGTAAAGTTTCTATGAGAAACTTGAGTTGTGACTGAATTGCTCGAAGACTGTTCATGCATTTAATTCTTGAAAGTTGTGTCTTCTCTTGAACTTTAGAAGTTGAACACGAAGAAACTGTGTCATTCTGAAGAACACTTGATGTTTGAGTTGGCAAATTGGTATTTGACATTTTGATGAAGTTGTGAATGGATATCGGATCTTAAGTGTTATGAAGTGTTGATTGTATTGTGGTGTGAGAGAATGCAATTATCTTCCACGGGATTTTACAACTCTATGATTAAAACCGAGAAGAAAAGGATTACTTGTCGGGATTTTACAAAATCAATAGAAAAACCGTGAAAGTAGAATTGATTTGAAGAAAAATTTGGTTAACCTAAAATTGACATGTTTCGCTTAAACTCTTGCATATTTCGCTTGGTTAAAACAATGCATGTTTCGCTTGTATGATCAAAACTTGTTTCGCTTGAAAAATCAAAACTACATATTTCGCTTCAGTTTCTATAAATATTTCGCTTGAACAAAATCCTGCATATTTTGCTTGACATGAAAATGCATATTTCGCTTGGCAGTTAAACTTGCATATTTCGCTTGACTTGAAATGCATATTTCGCTTGGCAGTTAAACTTGCATATTTCGCTTAAATATTCAACATATTTCGCTTCGTCTTAAACATGCATATTTCGCTTCAGCGTCTAACATATTTCGCTTAACATTATCAACATGTTTTGCTTCTCATTTTCAACATATTTCGCTTCATATTAAACCTGCATGTTTCGCTTGGATATCAAACGTACATATTCCGCTTGAAATTACACCTGCATATTTCGCTTGAATATCAAACGTACATGTTCCGCTTGACTTGTGACATATTCCACTCGGTGTCTCTATCTAGTGAGGACCACTTTTGCTAACAAACAATAAGTCCTTTTGTTGTGAAGCAAAAAATGTGGATCTTGGTCTCTTGTTTAGAACCGGTTGGGACCACTTACTAGATAAGAGAAATATCAAATAAGCTTCAAAATTAAGCAAGCAAATAAGCTTGAGATTAAGCTCGAAATAAGCTCAAAATAAGCTCAAAAATTATGAGAAAACTAAGAAGCTAGTTTGAAGATCAAACTAAAAAGAAAACGTGACTCTTGTGACACTTCCGAATCAAACAAGAAAACACCACGTCGAGAAGAAAAAGAAAAGAAAAGAAGAATAATAAGCCGAATGTAATAAGCTTAAAAAGAAACGATCTTTGAGCTTATTAAACAAGAAAATACGCCGAGACTTATGAGCTATATCAAGGAAAGAGGAAGATCAACAAACCAAAAGCCAAAAACCCTTTTTGCCGTGGGTTTTTGAAACAAAATAAGCCACGAATTTGGCTTATTGAACCACGAATCGAACACTAAACACCCCTTGGCGAGTGATACCACATGTTATCCCTAAATATAATCCTTACACAACAATAAGCAAACCCAAATAAGCTCTTGATGAGCCGGAAATAAGAAAGAAAAGAAAGGAAGAAAAAGGAACTTGGAATGTTAGATTAGAGAGAGAAATGGTGAGTTACAAGTGAAAGAAATGCAACCAACACCCTCTCCATGTGTGGAGAGGGTTTCTTTTATACCCCTAGCCATCTAGTTGGCGTGTGGGCTTTTCTACTTGGGCCGGGCTTGGCTAAACTTGGGCTTTGAGCCCGAAACACGGACAATATTAGATTACAATCCAAGCCCGTTGAACCCGACTAGCCTATTACAATACAAGACCTAGTTTGACTTTATAAGACCGATAACATTCTTGTTTGACTTAATAAAATAAAGGCTAACAATCTCCCCCAATGTTGAGGTCTCTTTCTTCAAACTCCTCCGTACCACCGATGACATTCTTGTAGGAGTTTGCTTTGTTTTATCATTGTCTCCCCTGACGTTGAAGATATGACTTTTGACGTTTATGCTTTGCCTTGTTTTTGGTCTTGTCTTGTTTGTAATGGCTTTATTCATTCATGCTTTGTGATCTTGATCTTGAGCCTTTATCTTTTGACTTTGAGTTCTTGAGATCGTTATCTTGCATCATCTCCTTGACTTGAATCATCTTGATTTGACTTCCTTGATCAAAGGATAATTTGAAGTGATAAATAATACTCCAATAACAAATCTGGAAGTGAAAGGAGTAACTACTAGAGGTGGAAAAATAACGACTCATGATGTTCAAGATAATGACACCAAAATGCATACCAAAGAACCCCTGGTAATAAATCACCATGAACCAGTTGAATCAAACAAGGTCTTTACCAAAGACCAACCCCAGAAGACTGACGAACCTGTTGTTCAACCACCAAGTGAAGTACAAAATGCCACCCATGTCCTTTTCCTCAGAGGATTGAGAAAGAAAAAGAAGAGCTCAACTTAAAAAGGTTTCGTGGAAAGCCTGAAGCAACTCCATATCAAATTGCCTTTTCATCAAAGCAACTCGCTTAAATGCCAAAGTATGCCCAATTTTTGAAGTTTTGGTTGATAAAAATAGGCTAGACCTCGAAGATAGGCTGTGTGAGATCACTATGATGAAAGATGCTCAGCTGTTATTATTAAAACAAGCGTACCATTAAAAGAGAAAGAACTAGGGAGTGTTTTACTATTCCTTGTGACACTAGCCAATTACACATTAATAAGTTTAGCAGATCCTAGAACTAGTATATAGCTTGATGCATTTACGATGTATTAAAAACTCAGTAAGGGGAACCAAAATGCTACTATGAATAGAGTCTTTGAACTTGCGGATAGGTCAATCTAATAACTAATGGAATAAGTTGAAAATTGCTCATAAAAGGTTGATAAATTCGTCCTTCCAATAGATTTTGTTATCTTAGATATGTCCGAAGATTCTAGAGTTCCTATAATTTTAGGAAGACCGTTTTTGGCAACTGCTCGAGCTATGATTGACGTGTTAAAAAGAAAGCTAACACACAAAGGTGGGACGATGAAGTAAACATCTACATGAACAAGCAAATTAAGAAATCACCAGGTGAGCGCTACGATGCGTAATGTAGGGATTGATGACTTGGACTGCGATCAACGCAGAGCCCATAATTACTGCCAATGATACGTCTGATTCATTTTTATTAAAAGGGCTGGAGAAATCAATTGATCAATCAGACCTTGAAAGCTGTGAATCTTTTGAATATAAAGCTGTCGACGATTTTGATTCAGGGGAACCAATACGGCGTATCAAATCTGTCAATACGCCGTATCCAGTTGCGCAGGAAACAGCAGAACCTAATAAACTTCAAAGTGAACAACTTTATTCTGCCAGCGCTAACGAAATCGATGAGAAGAAACCATAGCTGAAAATTTTGGCCTCAACACATAGAATAGGCATACCAGCATGTAGACAAATCTTTCCCAAAATCTCATCTCATCAAGTTGTCTGAAAGAAAATGTTACTTTGAAGTATGGAGAAATGTAAGGGGCAATTGCTGAAAATGTCAGATATCAAAGGAATCAGTCCATCATACTACACGCACAAGATTCTAATGGAAGATGACTACAAACCGGTGATTCAACCCCAAAGGCATTTAAATCCTAAAGTCTAAGACGTGGTGAAAACGAGATTGTTAAGCTACTTGATTTAGGGCTGATTTATCCAATCTCAGATAGTTCGTGGGTCAACCCTATCCATGTGGTTCCAAAGAAAGGAGGAATGACTGTAGTTTTGAATGAAAATAATGAGTTAATTCTGTCTCGCACAATTATAGGATGGCGAGTGTACATCGACTATCGTAAACTCAACGATACAACTCGAAAGGATCATTTCCCTCTTCCTTTTATTGATTAAATGTTAGAGCGTTTATGTGGGAATTGTGACAACTGAGATTTTAGCAGGTTAGTTGAAGCCTGTATAATTCAGTTTATGTGTGTCATTAAGTGTTTTATGTGTTTTATATGTGTATGAGATGGAAGTACATGAGTGGTGAATCATGGTACTTGTGGAAATGAAATCATTTGAAGGCTTTGCGTAGTTTCAAATGTCGTGTACGTAATATTCTGTGTACTAATAAGTTATAGAACTTAGATAATAGTATAATTAGTGTATCATTTAATAGATTTTAGAATACTTGCCTATTTTTTTAGAAGTAGTTTAAAATGAAGGTTAGTTTTGAAAACAAGTTAGATAGAAAGTTTTCAATGTTAATACAAAATAAAGAAATAAAAAAAAAATTGGGGGGGGGGGGGAAAGTAAAAGTTTTATAAAATAGAACTAAATTTAAAGGGGTTTTTTATGTAATAATAAATAAATAAATAAAAAAAAAAAAAAGGGTTTGTGTGTTTTGGGTCGGCAAACAAAGGGAGGAGTAAAAAAAAAGAATCCCTATTTGACAAACAACTCTAATTTTTGGGTATAAATGCTCTTAAGCACTAACAAGTTACAAATCATAACCAAACAAACAATCACTTTGTTTAAGGCTTATAAATACAAATCAAACCTAAACCAAATCACTTTGATTTTTCCTCTCCTTCCCTTGGCCGGTCGAACAACACAAAACAAGAAGAAAACCTCAAAAAATTTTAGGGTTTTAATTTTCAAGAGTTAATATATTGTTTTCTAAATTTTTCAATACAATTGATTTTAATTAACGTAACAATTATTAAGGATGGATTAGGTTATTGTAAATAATCTGTAATTAAGAGGTTTAGATCATCAAAAATCGTTTTAGGGATAATAATTAGGGTTTTGGGTAAGTTAATTAGGGTTAATTATGCTAAATTCGGAATAGAAATCTGGGCAGAATTTTAGGTCATCTTGCGAGAGCCATATCTCGGTCATACGGATAGCTTTTATTAATTTTCTTGAGCCTAAAATTAACTACAGAGAGTCTACTTTCCAACCCAAGTGGTTTCATGAATTAAAAGTGAAGTTAGTCAAATTAATCAAACAAGATTCGTTGTCAAAACTAAGTTTTTAGGGCAGATTCTGAGTTGTGTTTGTGAGGTTAAAAACCATATCAAAACGTCTTTTTAATTGATGGGCTTGCTACTGTAGTAAGTTCATGATGTTTATGATTTTCTAGAATTTTTGTAGAATTTTCCGAAGTGTTTAAATGGGTCTGCTCAAGCTAAACTTTTTGCAGGTCGAATCAGGTCAAATTCTGGACACTTTGTGATGTTGAATTTTTATAAAATGGTTACACTCACTATTCTTTTTATCAAAAAATCTTAAAAGCTCACAATTCATTGGGGATCTATGGAATGTAAGGAGAAGAATTAATTAGGTGTTTTAATATTTTATTTGGAGTCATCTTGTGACTATAAAAACGGGATAAAATGCAGAAAGTTAAGATGTAGGTTTTATAAGGTAACTTGAGGTTAGCAAGTTGTGAAGAGTATATAGATGAGTTAAATCAAGATAGGGTATAGAGTATCCATCGTTGTGATTGTTACATCGACTTGGGTGAGAGACCTAATTGATGGTAGCATGTGTGCATTGTTTTGTATAGATTATTTGCAAGGTTAATTGAAGAGTTTGGATTTGCTTTGCATCGAGTTGAGTTTTACAGTCCCACTTTTTACTTATATTTTGGGATAGAAATGATGCAAACTGTTTTTGAATTATGAACCGTGATATGTGTTTTTAAGTGTCGAATTATATGATTGCTATGTGCTATTGCTATGTGATATGAATTATGGTAAGGCATGTGTATGTGAGGATGACATGACCTTGTGTGAGACCCGAACGGACTTAGTTAGTCAAGTGGGTCAGTCTTTCACGAAGACATTCAGTCTTACGCCGAGATAATTGTGGGACAGAGGGGTACGATCCACCCCAGATAAATGTGAATTTATGTTGTGATAGAATAGCCAAGCATATATGTTCGTAAATGTTGTTTTTGTTGATCGCGGTGTCATAAGTGAGTCTTAAACCTGTAACTCTCACCAACAATTTTGTTGACGTTTTAAGCATCATTTTCAGGTGAGCAAAACGTGTGAAGAGTTAGGAAGAGGAATTAGCTGGACCATAGGCTTGCATTGCGGAATCTATGTTCATTTGTTTTGTCTTGGTTGGTTGCACTATATGAATTTGAATGATAAATGTTGTAGGTGTTATCATGACACTTTGTGTCTTTTATATATTGGATTTTAATTCATTTAGTATTTCTTTATTTTGACGCCTTGTGTTGTGATGATGCCTATTGATCATGCCTTGCGATTCCGCCTTGGCGAGGTGTGACAGATTGGTATCAGAGCCAGGTTATGTATTTACAGATTGATATATTAGGAACCTTCATATAGTTGCATTTTAGGATCTATGTATTTACATGTACGTAACTAGTATATACTTGCATATATTTGAAAGTTTTCATTTGTCTATTTTGTCTACTACTTCCTAGTAATATATATATATATATATATATAGAGAGAGAGAGAGAGAGAGTAGGGATCTAGTGAGAAGTAAATTAAAATAAGAAGTGGTGAGAAGTGTCTAAAACCACACATTTGAGATGCAACGACTTGCATTAGATGCA
>BQNB010203925.1:0-10729 GCA_026074375.1 Tanacetum coccineum | reverse complement strand
TTTGCCATTTTTAGTCTGTTTTGGGTTTAATTGGGTCATTTTAGGTATTAACGGATATGTGTATTTTACACTTATCAGAAACCTCAGCTCGTCTTGCAACGGTAGTTCCTAAAAACACATCCAGTTTCACTACAACTATTCCTCCACCACCTTTGTTCTTCATTCCTCTTCTACAACAAGCAACACCAACTCCAACACCCACAACTTCTGAAGCTACAACCTCACTTCCTGTACTTCTATATTTCGCTTCTATATTCAAATTCAATGAAAGAGTCTTCAACCTGGAAAAAGATATGTCAGAGATAAAGCAAGTTGACCAGTATGCTCAAGCTCTATCCTCCATTCCTGCTATAGTTGATCGTTACATGGATAACAAACTTAGAGAAGCAATAAACAAGGTCATTCTAGCACATAATTTGTACTGCAAACAAGAAGCTCAAGATGAGAAGAATGCTTACATAGAACTCGTTGACACGTCAATAAGAGCTCTTATTAAGGAAGAAGTCAACACTCAACTTCCTCAGATCCTTCCTTAAGCAGTATCAGATTTTGTAAATCTTGTGATAGAGAAAAATGTCACAGAATCAGTAGAAGTTGCAGTCTTGACAAGGTCTTTTTCACAACCAACATCTACTTATGAGGCAACCGCATCACTCTCCGAGTTTGAGCTTACAAAGATACTGATAGACAAGATGGAGAAGAACAAGTCACATGATAAAGCTGACTACAAAAAGAAGCTCTATGATGCATTGGTCGAGTCTTATAACACTAACAAAGATCTCTTTGATTCATACGGTGAAGTCTTTTCGTTGAATAGGAGTCAAGATGAAAGAGACAAAGATCAAGACCCCTCAACTGGATCAGACCGAGGGACGAAAAGAAGGAAATCAAGTAAAGATGCTGAGTCTTCTAGAGATTCTAGGTCAAAGGAAAAGAAGTCATCAAACACCTCTAAAGCCGCCTCACAATCTCAACATAAGTCTTTCGGCAAGTTTGACCATGCAGAGGAGCCAAGTCATACTGTTGAAGACTCAGGCATGCAACAAGATCAAGAGTTTGTTATGGGAGACAATGATGAACAACCCACTGACAAGGTGGTTACCAAAGCTGACTGGTTCAAGAAACCCAAACGACCTCCAACTCCTGATCCAAATTGGAGTAAGAGACAATAAGTTGACTTTCGACCTCCTCAGACCTGGATAAGTCAAGTTAAACGTGCTGAAGAACCTCCTACTTCATTTGATGAGGTTAATGATACTTTATTTGATTTCTCTGTATTTGTCATAAATTGGCTTAAAATTCCAAATCTGACTCAAGAAATTCTGGTTGGACCGGCATTCAACCTGCTCAAAGGCACTTGCAAGAGTATTATGAAATTAGAGTACCATCTTGAAGAGTGTTCCAAAGCAACAACTAAACGACTTGATTGGCATAACCCTGAAAATAAACCGTATCCGTTCGATCTCAGAAAACCTCTTCCATTAATTCAATATCATCGAGGACGCCAAATTATCCCTAAGGATTACTTTATTAATAAAGATCTAGAATATCTGAAGGGTGAAGATTTAACCAGACGATAATCAACTTCTATAACAAAGTCAAAAGCTGCTACTTATGAGCTCAAATGGATCGAAGACTTGGTTCCCGAATTGTAGAGTCCCGTGCATTGAAATATGATCAACATGCTTACTTGGGCACTTCACACTGGGTCCCAAACGCCAATGATTTTACGGATATGCATGTAACCTGACTTCATCCAAAGATGTCTACTCCAGAAGAAGACTCATTGCGGTAACCATACTTAAAATCATGAAGAAGTATGACTACGGTCACATGGAAGAGATTAAAGTTCGTCGAGATGATCAGAAGCTGTATACGTTTAAAGAAGGTGATTTCAAAAGACTACGCCTACAAGACATTAAAGACATGTTAATTCTACTCGTTCAACAAAAGCTGACCAATCTCACAATCGACGAACGGTATGATTTGAATGTAGCATTACGTATGTACACGAGACGTATTGTCATTCAAAGGCGGGTGGAGGTTCTTCAATTAGGTGTTAAAATTTACCAAAAGAAGCTCAACCTCACTAAACTCGACACGTACAGATCGAATCTCAAGAACGAAACCGCATACACTTTATACTCAGACCCTCATGGAATAATATACATGGATCGGAACAAGAGAAAAAGATTGAATGCGCGCTAATGAACTCCACTAGTTTAGTGATGGGACGCTCAATGATGTTCAGTCTGCTCTTCACGACATTGCTGTGGGAATAAGAATGGAATACCTGCCAATGAGGAAATGGAGTAACTTAGACAAGAAAAGGGATCGGGTTATGGTTCAGGATATAGACAAGAAGCTTTATTAGAGGAGGTTGTTGTAGAATCTAGAGAAGTTCGCTGGTGAAAGGGAATACGAGAATGATCTCAGGCTACTGGAAAGGACAATATGACTTTGTCATATTTTGTCTCAACTCATTTCAGGTTAATTTCTCGTATATAATAATACTTGTGAATATGTGAATAAATAGTGTAGACTATAATTAGGCATATATAGTGTTTGAGTACGAATTTTCAAGAATTTCTTAGTAAATTCAAAAATTTTCAACTTAACGTACTCAAACACCATATAATTCCCTCATAATTTGAGGGGGAGCATTAATATGTTCCAATAATCGGCTTGTTAATAATTGGACATCTTCTCCCCGAATGCATATATTTTATCAATTAATATCCAAAATATTAAAAGATTTAACATTTTTGATAAGGGGAGAAAATATGATTAAAATATATGGCTAATAATGTGATTTTTAAGATCTCAAGTGTACGCTAACCCATATATGTGCTAAACTCTTTCGATTAATCGATGCACATATGAAGGGGGAGCAAATGGTTACGTGATTGGCTGAAATGTGGAAGTACCAAAGACCGACCATTTAAATTACTGTATTGGAGTTATAAGGTGGTTAAGTTTAGGTATTCATTCCCATGATCCAGCCAGAACCAGAGGGATCTACCCAGGGATATTCCACTAGATAGTGTAGTAGTCCTTAGGTATGAAAAAAGGAGTAAAAGTGAGAATAAGGGAAAAGTGCCGACTGAGATGGAGCTAGTACTGGAATAAACCCAACAAGGTACTAGTTATGAAGTCTCAGTAAGCGCTAAAGGGGTTAAAGAATTAAAAGGAAAAGTTAAGATAAAGGATGAAAAGAAATAATCCTTCCTTATACTTAGGCAGAAACCGGGTCAATACATCTGCTGTCAAGAATCACAAAGATGATTGCTGACATTGAAGACTGACATCATGGCCCCGGTTTTGCAATGCACAACCTTTCCTAGCCACTCAGAATCTCTCAAAAGATTTATGTTTCATTTCTCATAGAGATTACATGCATTTCTATCAACTTTCTCACTCCGAGTTAGTTGGTATTAAAAAGGTGGCAGTCTGCTCTAACCTCCGATCACTAAAACCAAAGTGCACTATTGAGTCTAGAGCCAAAAGAGATCATTCATAAATATCATTAGGACACTTGTCAAAATTATGCTTGCTAATTCACACAATGTAAAATACAAGAAATATATATTAAGAGTCCTACGCATTATCCTTGTGATTTTGCAAGAACATCCAAGTGATACTTAAGTATTCACAGTGAAGATGGAAATTCTGCTTGAGCCAACATCAAACAAGCTCTTGGTAGGTGACATGTGAGATCCTATACAGATCAAGCGTGTGATACTGGATATTGATTTGGTCCAGCTTATGAATTGATGAATTTGGAAAAAGATAAAATTGTTGGTGTGTCATAAAAACCATTTTCAATTTGACACACCGACTGATTTTCTAAATCGATTTTCAATCCTATGTCCATGAGAAGCCTCACAAGGGTATCTGGACATAGGAAAGCTGAACACGAATTGACGGCTTAATCGGGAAGATAGTAACTTACCAGTTCACTCTTACTGTGTTGTCTGCTTTTAGACGCTCCAGTAATGAGAAAGGCTAGCGCAGTTGCAAAACCCTGTCAAGGAGATTCTTTAGAATTCTACCTGATCATAGGCAATATTTATACTGAGTAATGGGGAACCGTAGTTGCTACAATCATATTCAACGAAGTGACAAAGCCACTTTCGTCCATATATATGTTGTTTATTACTAACCCATTCATGCAGGTTTCCTTATGGTGGTAGCTGTTTTCTAATGACAAGTCAAAGCCAATACCACATGCTCATACTCGACCAACATATATAAAGACATCATGAAAGCTCAAGTACATATTTCAAGACTTTTGCTACTCTGATACCATACTTCTTTCTTGAAGTGACAAAGTATTAAGTTGATACCGAACGTCCTCCATAAGTGACAAAGTGTTAAAGTTAAAGAATATCAAGAAAGATGGTTACACACGCTTTCAACATCAAGAACAGTATGAGCATGTTGGTCTAGAAGTTACAAGATCACAAGAAGGCAAAAGTTCACAAGATGAGGATAAGAGATTATGCTTGGTTGATGATATCAAGGAGTTCAAGATCACATTCATGTCAAGTCAAAGATACAAGCCAAAGCCTAAAGTCAAAGATCACTACATCAATTCACAAGTTAAAGATTGAAGTAAAAGACTATGAGCTCAAGACTAAAGTCAAAGCATGGAGTGCTAGGTTCTAATTTTTTGTAAATTGGAGTGACCTCCCTTAGGGGGAGATTGTTAGAAATACAAAAAGTATCGGTAACTTCCAATATAGATAGTCGTAGCTCATAGATTAATCAAATGTAATGTTAGTAAGCTAACCGGAGCAAAACCAGGTGGTGCCATTTGGTTACTAACATGATTTGGAGGGTTAACTTGATTGTAAGAACCCGTTGCCGCACAAACACTAGCTTGATTGTTATCGGTATTAGGACAATTGTACCAAGCATGAGGCCCACTACAAGTAACACATAATTCCTCAACCGCTTTAATCGGAGCGGGAGTGACAACTTTTTTAGAAACAATTTCAACTAAGGTTGAAAGTTGGTCCGCAAGCTTATCAATTCTCTCATCCGTTTTACTAACACTTTACCTAGAATTTGTATTCATCCTAGAAACATTCGATTTATTACGTGAATAACAAACTTTTGATTTATTCTTAATTATATTCAAAGCTTCTCTAGTCGTCTTACTCAAAAGATTTCCACCCGCCGCGGCATTTAAGGAGTCTTGATCATTCTCGTTTAAACCGTTATAGAAGGTATCAACTTGAGTTAACTTCGTAAATCTGTGGTGAGGACAAGCTCTAAGCATTTCCTTAAATCGTTCCCATGCTTCACTAAAAGTTTCCTTGAATTTTTGTGTAAAATGAGAAATTTCATTCTTTAAGTAAGTGGTTTTCGAAGGAGGGAAAAATTGTATCACGAATTTGGTAACGAGATCCTCCCAAGTCAAGATAGAATTAGGTGGTTCTTTCTCGTACCACGAAATCTTAGCGGTTCCCGGCTACTTAGACTCAAGTGAGTAAAGGAAACATTATAAAAGCATAAGAAAACAACATTCGGACAAAGCATCCCTAAATCGTAAAGTCGAGGTAATCCTTTTGAAACTATTAATATGAGCGTGGGGATTTTCTCTCTCATAACCGTGAAACGGGTTAGCTTGAACTAGTTGTAACAAATTCGTTTTAATCTCAAAATGATCCGCATTAATTTCCGGTAAAACGATAGCTTCTCCATACCCTTCCGTAGGTGCATGGAGTAGCTCTTCCATTGTACGTTCTGCCACTGGTGCAACTTCAAACAAAATGGTTACGTTCGAATTATTTGGAAAATTAGAATTTCTAGTGCGCATACACTAATCAAACAAAAATGATAAAAGAAATGAGAAAAAAAATATTTTTGTTTACCGAATAATCAACAAACTTAGGGTAAATCTCTTAAGTAAAATAAATTTTACAAAACAGGTGCGGCCTTATTCAATAAGGGACACAAGACGTTACATTTAAGAATCTTAATTTCGGGACTAATTGATGGAATAATACTATCATGGGTCGTACTTCATTTGAAAGTATTAAATGTAGGTGTTCATTTACTAACTTGCAAAAAAAAAAAAATGTTCTTATGATACACAAATTCACAAGAAAAAATCAAAAAATGCAACAGAGCAAATATTTTGAATTTTTCTTATTTAAAATCTTCAACTTGTACTAACAAGAAAAGATAAATATTTTTATACTTAAATTTTTAATTTTTTTATATTTTTGATTTTTTTCAAAAGCTTGAAGCTTTCGAAGATCGAAAGGTTCTTCCAAAACCACGATCGTTGAACAAAAGTCAACGCATGAATCTATAAACACAAATCCCCGGCAACGACGGGCGCTACACACAAGATAACTTATGGCATTTCATCACGTTGCGTGACGTGTTGTAAAATCAAGTTATATATACGTAATAATATCCAAAGTATAGAAAATTCCAAAACTACCCTTGAGGAGAAAGGTAGCAGGAAAAATCTTACAAAAAATACTACACGTTTAACCGGTAAGTGATTACCGGGTCGTTTTCCCAAAGACTTATGAAATTGAGACCTCGTTTGTTATTTGGACAATGACTTGAATTGGTTCAAACTTTTTGGATTAATTTTCTAAATCTACAATTAAAAACAATTTAAGCAAGCAAGAAAATTTAACGACTAAGCAATTAAATTCAAATAACGGTAATTAAAGAAAACGTGACAAATAAGCAATTGAACTAAATTAATCCCTAAATGATTATCTAAACTTTTTCTAATCCTAAATGACTATTTAAAAAGAAAATGCTAAGGAAATTCTAAACCGAGAGTGATAAAAGCTTAAAAACAAAGAAAATGAGAACGGGTATCGAATCTCGTTTTTTAAAAAGTGAACTTTCAAAATATTAATCCTACGGAAGTAAATTTCAACCTAAACTTAGAATATGATAAAAGAAAATTTTATAAAAAAGAAAATTATTTTTTTGATTATTTTTCTATTTTTTATGATTTTTTTAAGTTTTCAACAAAATTAATTCACGAAAAATATAAAACTTTAAGCTAAAAATCCTAAAAAATTTCTAAAAATAGCTTATGATAAGCAGGATGCAAGAAAAACGAGAAATCCTAAAATGCTAAACTCAATAAGCCGGGAAAAATCAAATAAGCACTCGAAGTACTTATTAATACTATAACTCAAAAAAGAGGTAAAAGAATTGATTGTGCAAACTTGGACGTAAAAGTCCCAAGGGCACGTTGGTGAGGGGTGTGTGTGTTGAGGCTTATAAAAAGGTGAGACTAGGTTGAGGTCGGGGGTTCGAGTCTTGCTCACCCCCAACTTCCTTGGTTTCCCCTTTTTTATTTTTTGCAAAAACCTAAAAAGAAAAGTTGTAAAACAGATAAAAATAAGCCATTTTTGTGAAAACAACTTTTCAAAAAGTCACTAATAAGCTAGTTAACAGCTTAAAATTAAGACAGAACACGCTTAACTTTTTTTTAAACTTTTAACACAACTAAATAAGCTAGAAATCTTGATTAAGCTAGACTTTAAACTAAATAAGCTATCACTATCTTAAATCTAACCTAATAAGCTAAACTAGACTAGAAATAAGCAAATTGGATAAGCCATAAGCTAAAAAATCAAATAAGCACTTATACTAAACTGCATACTAAACAGACAGATAGCAAACTTTGAGCTTATTTTAAGATAAGCTAATGGAACCTTATGATAATCTAACTTATACCTACTTAAAGCCTGGCCTATAAGCTACTTGAAACAATAAACAAAAAGTATTTTGAAATTCAAATAAGCACTGAAAAAGCACAATGAAAAAGCTACTTATGCTATTTTTGATATTTTTGGTTTTTCTATGAAAAGCTAAAATAAGCTAAATCCTGGACTAAATAAGCTAAAACTACTTATTACTAACCTAATAAGCTAGTTAAGACAGAAATTAAACAAAGACTTAATGCAATAAGCTAAAAATCAAAAATAAGCACTTTGGTATAAGGGCACTTTTGAGCTTAATTTAAGATAAGTAAATGGATCCTTATGGGAATCTAGCTTATACCATTTTAAACCTTGACTATTAAACTACACAAAACCACTTTTAAAAAGTATTTTGAAAATCAAATGCTTAGTCAAAAGCTTAATGAAAAAGCTGCCTATGCATTTTTACCTAACTTTTGGTTTTTGAATGAAAAGACAAAAAGCTAAATTGCAGATCTAAAACAAGTATTTAAATAAGCTTTTTAACTCAAATAAGTTTTAATCTAACTAGAATAGCCTAAAATCTAATTGTGCACAAAATATCAAAAGCTAACAACTACTTTTTCTTGCTGAATTTTAAGCTAGAAAATGGCTTTTTGTCTATTTTCCCTACTGATGCAATTGACCATTATACTAACCAAAACTAAAACCATTAAGTGCAGGCCTACAAACTAAATTACTACACTTATAAAACATCAAACTAACTGCAAAATGAGCAATAAAGGTATCTTAAACAGGCTTAAACTTAAAATGCAAATTAATTTGAACTTAAGCTAACAGATTCTAACTTCCACTTACTAACTAGATTAAAACTAATTTTAAACCTCAAAAACCTTAAAGCCAGATCTCATAAACCTACAAATGAATTCTAAAACCAATCCTAAGGACTAAATGGCCTTGGCAGCACTAACTTGAGTTGGTGCTGCCTTGTGCCAAACACCCCTTAAAAAGGCTAAAATCCATTTTTAGCTTATGAAGATGAGAAATAATGAACAAAGACTAAATACCAGATATCAATTAGCCTTTAACAATCCTAATGAACAGATTTAAGCAAACACTTAAGCTAAAATAATAAGCTATAAAACTATGCTAATATTTTTGGTTTTTTTTACTGATTTTAAAGACAGAATATAGAAAACGAAGATTAATACTAATTATTAACATTATTGAGCATAAGACATCTACTCAATAAGCATAAGTAATATAAACTAACAAGAAATAAGCAGACATATCAAGCCAGAATAAGCAATTTTAAGTGAATGCAATTTTAAGCTTACTAATTGTGGAGAGAGAACAAGAGATAACTTACAACTGCCTTTGCACAAAACAAGGCTTATAAATGCTTTTTTGAGCTATCACCAAGCTCCAACTTATCATAGGATAAGCTGGTGAGGTCCTGGAAGCCCTTCCATTACTGGCTTCCCTTCCTTAATAAGCTGTGGTAATTTTAAGGTGGATTAAGTGTCAATAAGCTTAGTTAAGCTTTTAAGAGCTTAACTAAGTGAATAATAGCTTGAGTGGTGAATTAAGAGCTTATTAAGAACTGTTTGATTAATTAAGAGCTTATTAAACCAAATTGCTTATAAAACATAAATTGAACATTAAAATGAAAACACACTTTCATTAATAAAAGAGTAACTGGTTACAAACTTGAAGAAATTACATTCATTGAATTAAGACATTACAATAAGCTAAATTGCAAAAATTACAAGTTATTTAAAAACTACACTAAGCTATATTAATACTACTCCTAGATGATCTTTGAAAGTGAGTGAGGAGCTCTTTATATAGGCTGAGAGAGAAGCTTCTAGGTCTTCTTCACACGCTCCTCTTGGATTTGATCTCTGCCCTTGAATCCTTTCAATCATTGGATACCCTGTCTTAGCCGTTAGATTAAAGATGTGATCACACGGATTGCTAGTGTGGCATTCCTTATATCAGAGCCTTGTGCTTCTTTTGGCTTGCTTTTAGTGTAAATTCCCATCTCTTGATGTGTTTCTTTTGAGCCCCGCGTGTCACTCTTTGACAGAGCTAGCCAATCAAAAACGTTTGATGACGTTTTTGCTTGATGATATGGAACTTGGTATTTGGAATCTTTATTGACACATTGAACGGATGAAAGGGAGTAGAATTACCCTTAAATTTTTACTCAGAAGTGAATTGGGGGAGATGGTCAAAAGTGATTCCCATCTCGCGCCCTTTTTCTCTTTATAACGTTCATTTGACCCGGGGGTTTAGGGCGTTGACTTGGGCCCGAGATATAAAAGGGTTTGGGCTGTTTGGTTTATATGGGCTCGGTGAAAGGGATTTAAGGGATTTGGTTATAAAGAGATAACGGCCGTTAGTCTTTATAATAAAAAGACTAACGGTGTTAGGGTTTTAAGGACTTATTGTGAATTTGGTTTAACATTAAGGCTCATTTAGGTATTTTGAGGGTTTTGTCTTTTTGTGGGTTGACCAAGGTTGACCTTTGCTAGAAACTTTCGGCTCTTGTGCACTCTATCCGTTCCCGTGATCGTGTTTGTCCGGTTTTGACCATTTTCTTGTGATTTTTGCAATATCCGTACCTACACATTCACAAACAACAAAATACACAAATACAAGCATATTTTTGCACATTTTGATCATTTAAGGAACATTTTTGACATACAAAAGATATGTGATTTCTCACATATCATTGCGAAATTTTTCCTTGACGTTGACAAGTGTCACATCGGGTGACCAAGTCATGGGCATCTCGGTAAATAGTTGGCCAATAAAATCCTGAATCAAAAACTTTTTTGGCGGTGTAGTTGGCACCGTAATGTGCCCCGGTGGGTCTACTATGGCAAGCTTTGAGGGTTTCAATAGCTTCTTGGCCCGCAACACACCGCCGGATTACTTGATCAGCACATATTTTGAACAAATAGGGGTCGTCCTAAAAGTAGTGTTTAACATCCTTGAAAAACTTGTTCTTTTGTTAGGACGACATCCCTTTA
>BQNB010203922.1:0-10729 GCA_026074375.1 Tanacetum coccineum | reverse complement strand
TCAAATTTAATGTCATGTGATTATATATAAAAATCGAAACAATATTAGAAAATCCGGAAATTTATAAAAAACGAAAAAATAAAAAAAAAACAAAAAATTATAAAAATTATTGCCTTGTGTATGCCATGTCATCTTTGAGGTGGCGCCATGTCACTAATTCATATTAATCTAGCCCCATATATTATTGCCTTGTGTGTGCCATGTCATCTTTGAGGTGGCGTCATGTCACTAATTCATATTAATCCAGTCATAGTTAGCCCCATATATATGTTATAGATATATATCTTTTAAGAAGATTATACTTTGCATTTGTTGTATTTCATAGCACCAATAATTTGATTGAGATTAAAGAAAATTGGACAACCAGCGTGAAACATAGGAAACGCTAGGGAAGTCTACCGCACTTTCGGCCGATTTTGGACTAAACATGAAAAATCCTTAAGGACTAAACATGTAATTTAAGCAAAAAATCTTTTACCTAGTAAAAGAAAACGAAAAGTGAAGACTTTTGCATTTAAAAAAAAAAATTCTTTATTAGGCATGATGCTTCTAATTTTTTATTATTTTTGAATATATGTTTAATTAAAAAGCTTAAATCATTCCAAAATTGGTATTATTTTGGTGGAGAAATTTTATGAAGAAAAAAAACACATAAAAGTATATGTGTCAAATTTATAAAAACAAAAACTTGAAAAAAAGAGGAGGTAATTAATAAAACTTTAGTGGTTTAATTTTAAATAAATTATATAGAGTTAAGTGTAAATTTATAAATTTACAAATTTAATTATAACTTTAAAAAAAAACAAGTAACCCCTAAAACTTTCATAACTTATAAAACAGAAAAAATAAAAATTATATATATATTTAAAAAAAACATAATGTACAAGTCCGTGCGTGCACGGGGATTAAAACTAGTAAATAAATAAAGTCTGACTTGAAAAAAAAGAAGTACTCCACTAGTCCACTCCATATAAAAGTAGTTGGGGGTGAAAAGTAAAGACAAGGCACAAATATAGGAGTAGAAAAAGAAATTTGCATTTAGAACCTTTGAAAAGGTTTGACCTAAAGTAAAGATCTGGAAACAGCGGCTATCTCCCTAAACAAACGAGCGCACACGGTGCCGCAATGATGCTGGCTACCTCCCCAAATAAGAAATCAACATAGCTGCAGTCAACCCCCGTGGATGTCATAAGTGTGGATGTCGGACAAACTAGCAAACCAGACATCGGAATGTGGCTATATCAGCCATCATTGGGAACAAGTGAAGTATCCTGGTGATGCAAATGGATGACACGGTGTGATTGGAAGGAAACTGCCAATTTCACACAAAGGCTCAGGGCCTTGTGTCGGGTCTTAGGCTTGAGAGTCATCATCTCGGCGAACGAAAAAAGACAATCAACAATGTTGAGCCAACGTTTGCAATTTGATGTAAAAAGTCGGGTTCCAGGTAATTGACCAAGCTTGTGACAAGTAGCTTCCTTGTTTTCGTGAGAAGTGGCATGGAGGGAAGCCACATTGAGGGCATGAATCGTTGGTGAAGCGAGACCGTGAAACATATCTTTGCCTTCTTCACCCAAATACAAGATGAACTTAACAACAACCTTAAGCGAGGTTACTTTTATGGCATATTTATGAGAAGCGAGAAAGTGTGAAAGTTTAAGGTGTAGAAAGTGCAACTTACCACCTTGATGAAGTCTATCGGGCAAAAGAGTATCACGCACATATTCAGGGAAAAATTCAACTAGGGACAAAGAGGCGACAATCAGCCTTTGAGAGGATGAAGAGAGACACATATACAAAAAACCAATTAATTCTGGCGAGACGAAAAGGACGGTAATCAACAATGTTAGAGTTCATTTGTTTTCCCTCATTTTTGACCTTGCTGATTACCGTCCTTTTGGTCTGGCGAGAATTAATTAGCTTTTTGTATCATTGGCTCTCTTCATCTTTTGAAAGTTTGATTGTCGCCTCTTTGTCCCTGGTAGAATTCTCCCTCGAGTTTGTGCGTGATACACTTTAGCCCAATACGCTTCATCAAGGCGATAAGTTGCACTTTCTACACTTAAAACTATCCTAGTTTCTCTCTTCTCATAAATATGCCATAAAAGTAACCTCGCTTAAGGCGGCTGTTAAGTTCATCTTGTGTTTGGGTAAATAGGACAGAGATATGTTCTAAGATCTTGCTTCACCTATGATTCATGCCCTCAATGTGGCTTCCCTCCATGCCACTTCTCACAAAAACGACTTGTCACAAAATGTTGGGGCTGTTACATGGGTGGGAACCAACTTTTTTACAACAAATTGCAAATGTTGGCTCAACATTGCTGATTGTTTTCTTTCGTTCGCGGAGATGATGACTCTCAAGCCTAAGACCCGACACAAGGCCCTGAGCCTTTGTGTGAAATTGGCAGCTTTTGGGTTTCCTTCCCATTACACCGTGTCATCCATTTGCATCACCAGGAATACTTTTCACTTCTTTGTTTCTCTATGATGGCTGATATCATTAAACAACATTATGTGATGGCCAAACGGTAGGTTTGCACAACGCTAGTGATTGGAATTTCAATGTTAGCACCTAGACCCACAGGTGCGTCTCTTTGACTTCTCTCTTATTTACGTATATTCCAGTCAATCGATTATTGAATGAACACTGCATATTTGCTTAAACCTACAAGTTGATGCAGGATGAGAAGATGGAGGACAACGTGGACAATCTTCTGGACCTTGCCCTCAAAGATAATGCTTGATACTCATCCGACGGGGTAGATGGGGGCTGCGTGTGCTTTCAATCCATGACGAGGCCACCTATCCTCAAAAATGACCCTTACAAGGACTGAGTTACTGTCACTCATGCTACTTCATTGACAGCGAGTTTACATCTTCGTGTAAAGGTTGGTAGTAAACAGTCATTGTTACTCCTCTTTGTTTGTAGTTTATTAGACTGGCTCCGATCATAACATGTGTGCCTTGGCTCCCCCTTACATTATAAACCTTAATTTGTACTCTATCTTACATCCCCTCCGAGCATGTGTATTACTACTGAATGCAACCTTTCCTACCACTGTTTACAGTTACATTGTTTTTTATATTTGAGGGAAACTATGCATTTTTGAATAGTCCCACGTGCTCATGTACTTTATATGGTGCTTTTTACTGGACCCAAAAAATATTGATCGAAAACAGTTGCAGTTGTAGTTTCCTTCTCGTGATGATCGGTTTTTTAAGCTACAATAATATCTTGTGTTGAAATAACTGAATAAATCATTAAAATGTACCAAATTTTGCTTGCTTTTGAAACGGACTTGGATAGCTGATACTGCTAGATTTAAGCTGTGTTGTTATACTATTTGCTTGAAAAATCGTTACTACATGATTTCACTATTTGATACTTGATGGCGAATGTTCTTGATAACTTACGATTTGTATAATTCGAAGATGCTACTGTCGCGGTTAGTTAATAAATAGCCACTCCTAGTTGAGGGCTGTTGGTTACTTAAAAGTGACAGTGTTACATAATAACTATTGTTGGTATCTATTGAGCAATTCATAGACAACACCTACCACTTCTATTTGCTAATGCAAGTTTGTATACTCTGTAAGTTCCACACATGTAAGTTTCTCTGTGCTTATAAGTGGAAGCCAGGATGCTTGTACAAGGGACATAAGCCATAATATACTATTTTTCTATGTTAAAATCTGATGGATTTTTCTTATGTGGAAACTTACGTATTTATTTTTCATCGTAATTTATAATCACTAATTACATGAGCAAGATAGATATGTAGGTTTGGTTACGTTATTAGGGCTGACTCCACCCAGGCACACTTTGACGCCTCAAGGACAAGTGGGCTATACTATTGATAAAACTAATGGGTCCTTTAAGTACGATTATTTTTAAGCCCAGCCCTTGTATTCTAAGAAGCATATAACCATAGAAAGTCCATAACCTAGCTAAGGATCACAAAACGGATGGGTCGGGTCAGAACATGTCGCGGGTCGGGACTGGTGGTGGTTTCGTGATTTACATGCTGCCAAAACCAACCCGTAAAAGTGCTTTCTTCAGCAGTTTGCTTGGATGTATAACCTTCTCACTATTTACCCTAGCATTGTAAATGTGATTTCTTTGACCCGCTCCTTGTTTTACATGCTGCCAAAACTTACTTGCGAAGTATAAATATTGTGTGTCTTGAAATCTGTCAGGCGCATGCTTTAGTTTTAATTTTTTGATACACTTATAATAATTTACTTGATGGTTGGTATCGCTGAAGTTCCTTAAAACTGATCTATTGTTTTCGTTCTGCAGGCTCGTTTAGAAGCAGCTCAAACAAGCTTCTGCTTGTGATCATGCCATATCAAGAAGTATATTCTAAAGAAAGGATCACTGCTTTGTAGGCGCAGCAGTATAGCATGTGCTCTAAAGTATAAATGCTGATAACTCTAATTCTAGCAGGGAATATGAACTCCCTTTACGCTTGTTTTTGTAAAGGAAAACGTAATTTTGACATGGAGATGGATTCTGCCAGCAGCTAGGTCTGCGTAATTAGCTAATATGATTGGTTAGGCTCTCTAAACCAGGTTCTTGTTTAAAATAATGATGCATGCATATGCTGGTATGTTGGTCTTTTACTTGATGAAGAACCAGTTTCAGATTTGAAAATGTAAGTGGGCTTAATGGAGAATCAATGGGCTTGCTCCTTTTTCAGTGTGTTGCGACTAGGGGACTGGGGTGTTCATCGGTTCGGTTATCGGGTTTTTCTGTTTATCCGTTTCAGTTAGCTCGGTTAAAAAAATTTTATGGGTAACATCGAACCGAACTGAATTCAAATTAGATTAAACCGAACCGAATTCGGGTCGGTTTTTGGGTTGACCCGTGTAACCTGACTTACATAAGTTTAATTATATTGATTTTTACCAAAAAGAAAAAATATTAAAAGTTTAAAAATGTTATATTTATACTAGGAAAGAGATTTAATGATTTCTCTTATATAAATATATACTGTAACAAACTATATATATTTTGAGTTAATTTGGGATTCGGGATTCGATTTTCATTTTGCCAAAACCATATCAAAACCGAAACTGAAACTGAATATTAAATTTGGATAAGCTTTTCAAACTGTATCAAGAAGGTTGATTTGACCTCTTAATCTCTTAGATCAGTCTAACCTTGGGGTTAATTTATATTATTCGAATCGAAACGGTCTAACTTTTGTTTATTACACCACTCTCAAGAGTGACGCGCTTTTTCAGTGTCAGTTGTGTCACCTCACCGCACAAACACTTCTCAAACCGACACACCGCTACCCTCAGGGGCGGAGCCAGGATTTCAAGTTAAGGGTGGCCAAAAAAAAAATATACTCACGACATAGTTAAAAGAAATACATCAAAGCATGATAATCTAAACACATAAAATAGCAGACTAAAAAAATACAAACCTGCACAGTGCACATTGTGTGCAATACAACCGAAAGAAACAAGAGAAAAAAAGATTAACATGATCCAATCATTTAATTGATAACTCTTTTCATTCAAGTAGAAACCATGGGGCTGGGCAAAGTTCAAACAGTCAACCTAAAACAATGATATGCAAATCAAATGCCTGCATATCATTGTTGACATTGAAACATTACAGGAACAAAACTAATAAGTGGCACAACCATCAAAATTACTAACCGACACTTGCAGCGAATACCACTGAGCACTTGAGCTTCCATCCTTTTTCATGAGCTAACCTGTAAGTGACGTACAAAATCAATATATAAAAACTCTGTTAATATTAATATATAATCATTTTAAGAATTAAAAGAATTTGTACCATTGGTGCTCTTCTCCTCATCTGAACACGTCCGTTGTGATTTGGAGTTAAAAATCATCTATATTTCTCATTACAAAGTACTAACTATCTCCCTTTGCAATCTAAGAATTATGTGTGACTCTTGAGCAAGTCATACGCTCATGTACTAAACATTGACGAGTCTTGTTTTTCACAATTTCATATAAAAAAACTCTTTCAAATGTTGCAGATGAAACAGGGGAGATTATAATATGAGACGATTAATCTATGCAATAAAGGAACATTCCGACTTCTCAGTTTCCTGTAATCCTCTACACAACGCCGAAAGTGAACTAACATTCTTCAATTTAGGATCACTATCTAGCTCAAAATGTTGCAACTCAAGTCTCAACTCAATTCTCTCTTGTTCGGTAAAATCCAACGGATGGTACTTTGTAACCAATTTACATATGTCATCAGCATTGAAAGACTTCTTTGGATCCAAAGTAACACTAAGACGAAGAAGCTCCCCTTTCGATTCGATCACGCGTAATGGCAATGGTTAGAGCTGCTTTTGGTTTTTTCCTGAAGCTGGCGTTCAAGTTCGCTGGGTTGGCGTACCTGTACGCCAAGGTTTATTATCGTTTTTAGGCCATCTTCGTCTGTTTATTGAGGATGGTTCTTCTTTTCATCCTTCTCTCAGGTACTTTTTGGGGTTCAATCAATTCCATCCCGAAGTGAAAACCGTTTGGCTTGGCCTCCGGATGGGGTTTTTGTTTCTTTTACGAAGTGAAAACCGATACCTCCCTTCGTGTTCAAAAGTTTTTTCCACAAAATATCTCTTTTGATCCCATCGCAGTTAAATTCCTCGGATTTTACCATTTTTTGATGTTTATGTAAATCTTTTTGTTGGACTCATGTACTTTAAGTTTCTAACGTCTTGCTAGACCTCTTTTTAATAATTCCATCTTTGGTCGTTCAAAAAAAGACGAAGAAGCTCCGAAACAGACTCATTAAATCTATTATTCAACTCTTGCAACAGACTATCTATAGCAACAATAAACACATCAACCTGATAATGATGCTCCACAGTCACATCGTCTTTCTTATTACGAGACTGAATTATATCTCTGTATGTTGCGTTCATATCAGGAACCGGGATGTTATATTTATCACAAAAGCAAACAACTTGATCTATAAGTGATTGCCACCCATCATCCCTTAGTTTTTGAATTAAAGTCTTTGTTGTGGAGACCAAAGTCAACGCATTAACAATATCTTGAGACTTATTTTGCAAAAATTTGCAAAGCTTGTATGTAATCTCCATAATTTTCTTCATAAGATGCAACACAAGAATAAAATCAAATGATAATAAATGTGTAAGAGCATACTTAGCATCACCTTTTTGAGGACCAGTAGACCGTCCAATGCAAATGTCATTCAATACCACACGAGTTGGACCAAATAATCTCACCAAACTACAAATGGATTTAAAGTGTGAACTCCATCTTGTATCTCCAGGCCTTTGTATGTTTTGCATTTGATTAGCTCCTCTTCCACCCTCAAGTTCTCCTATTTTGGCTAGATATGAAATTTCAGCTAGTTGAGCATCTTGCAACTGATCATTACGCCGAGTTGACAAACCTATGACATTAACAATGAAGTTCAAATGCTTATAAAATGTATGCACTTCAGAAACATCTTTCGATGCCGCAACAAGAGCTAGTTGCAATTGATGAGCAAAGCAATGTACATAATAAGCAAAAGGACATTCGTTTAAAATCAATGCGTTTAGCCCATTCCATTCTCCGCGCATATTACTAGCTCTGTCATAACCTTGACCTCGAATATCTTAAACATTAAGTTTAAGATGAGATAACGAAGATAATATCTCATTTTTTAAAGTCAGTGCATTCGTATCTTTAACATGAACCAAGTCTAAAAATCTTTCTTTAATATACCCATTTCGGTCTACAAATCTCACAACAATAGCCATTTACTCTTTCTTAGATTCATCTTAAGATTCATCGACTATCAAACAAAACTTTGTCGTCCCAATTTCGTCTCGAATGGCTTCTTGCACCTTCATAGCAAACATTTGCAATAATTCTTTTTGAATATCTGGTGAAGTATACTTGGCATTTTTAGGAGCATTTTCTAGCACTCTAGCGACATCCTTGTTATATAAAGTAAGAAGTTTTACCAATTCAAGATAATTTCCTCGGTTTAATGAAGTGGGTCGTTCATCACCGCCCCTTAAAGGACATGTCTGTAATGTAAGCCACTTAGTAGAGTCAATAGTTTACTTTTTAGAGTCCGTAACCTGTTGTCCATTAATTTCTTTGTTTCGTTTGCTATCTAATCACATTCTCTATGGGACAGACTTTTTTTTCAAAAGTCTTTCATAACATCTCACTAGAAAAATAATGAGCCGACGCAGGAGTCTTACCTTCATGATTCACGAAAGGACAAGCTATGCCACTATTAACCTTTCTCCAATTGTTGAAACCTTTAGCATAAATTGTGTCGGATCCGACTCTTCCTATAGGCTTCCTACCAAAAGATAAACATTGGAAACAAATGCAGCATCTTTCTTATCGGAATATTCCAACCACCAGAATCTTCTAAACCACGCCGCTTGAAACCTACGCTTATGAAAACCACAAGGACTAAGAGGATAATGTGCTTTAACAAGTTGATAAGGTCCGAGCCTAATATAAGTTCGTCTAATCTCATCTTGTTGGTTACTTGGATAACTCGACAATGGAGGTCGCACGCCTGGATCACGAATCAAAGATTCTAATTTGACCTCATCCATATTCAAGGTAGTATTTGTCTCTGGTTCAACTCTAGCTCTAGGTGACTCTTCCATAATATCATCACCAATTATTTGATTTTTCCAGTTTGAGTTTTTTTACTGATTCGGCCTCACAGGACAACATTCTTTTATCGGCTCGTAAAAAGAAAATGATTGTTCTCTTCTTGTTCATGAGTGATGATGTTCCGTAACAAAAGAAATCAACAAGTCCAAAATGTTTTGGCAATTGGTAAAAACCTAAATTTAACAAATAACAACTAGCAAGTAATAAATAATGATCATGCATTGGTAGTTTGGTACATATATAATCTACTGCTCATAGTCATACATTGGTACATACATACTCTGTTACTCATACATACATTGATAGATTATAAATACTAGTTCTTTACTTCTTTATTGGAATTTCGACAATTAATAACACACTAAAAACTATACAGCATACTACATTACAATTTATAACTGATGCCTGATGCTACTACATATAAGTTCTTCACTTCTATAGTTCATTAGTTCTATTAGAATTTTAAGAATTGGTAAAAAACTAAAACTTAACAAATAACAAGTAATAACTATTAGCCATACAATCAAATAGCATAATAATGATCATTTATCAAGTATTCAATTGATCATTAATATCATAAATTGCCAAAAAAATCACTCGTCGAATTCCCAAACATCCCAAACACAAATAACTAATTTTGATCTTTAATGAAAATATAACAATAAAAGAGCATTCAATACCTTATTAGATGATTGAAATTGTTTGATCGAATGATTAAATTATTGGAAGAATGGCATTGACGGTTGGTTATCTCTGTGACTCTATTTAATGACTCTCTATTTGTGAAAATATTAGAAGGGGCCGACCTGAGTATTATTAAGATAAATGGGCTTTTAGGCTGTAAAATAATAGAGACTTTGGCCAAGTTAAGGGGCCTAGCACTTGCTAGCATCCTCATCACCTCCGCCCCTGCCTACCCTACCAATGGTGTGTCTTTATGTGTCACGTAGACACAAATATACCTCACAAAACACTCTCAAACACACAACGGACCCCACTCTCGTCCTTCCCTTGTCGCCAAACCGAAGAAGACCAAACCTGCGCACCGCCATAGGTGTCACAAAACCAATGCTCCATTGGAGTACTATTTTTAAGGCCGTTGGGAGTACTATATTTAAGGTTTAAAACAATGTTAAAGTCAAGCCTTTACAACTTTGTTTACTTTTCGGCTCAACTGGTTATGTTAAGTTTTACTCACGACAATACAAATCATTTATCTCGTTCAAAAGAATCATGTTGTTCCAGTCATAGCTAACTAAAAGTGGATGAAAACATATATTATCAAGCACGATGAATACTCCCCCGTCTCAAAACGAATGTATCTTATAAAAATACAACTTTCATTAACTTTATGACGAAAAAAGTATAAACGTATATATGTTTTCTAGTTTTCTTGTTAAAGTAGAAAATGCACATTTTTTATTTTGTAGAAAATTTGATGAGAAACGTATAATTTGAACGTAGTATTTATTTTCTTTGTTTGTTTTGTACAAAACGATGAAAATAATGATATTTACTTTTTAACTAAAGGAAGAAAGTGAATATGAGGTTGTTATGCATCCAAGCTTAGGCTGGACGGTATAAGGGAAGAAGTCACCGAGGTGACTTCCAAACTCGCGCGCGAGTCTTTCCACCCACTAAAGTCACTTTAATTTTTGGTATGTTTCGGTGAGTAACTCACCTTAAGTGAGTTTCAACTTTTTGTGGGCCCCCTAATTTTCTAACCGGTGCCAACTTAAAAGAAAAAAAATATCTCATTTTTTACTTATAAATACCCACTATTTCACTCATTTTTATACACAACATTTAAATTATACCCACTTTTAAATTATACTAACTTTTACTCTATAAATAACATCATTTTTTACCTAAAATTTTCACACTTAATCCCAAACAAAAATCTGATATGACTTGTTCACTTCCACACACCATCGATGAAATCCAAGCTTTGGTTTACAAACTAACGGACGAAGATAAAGCTCGTCAGAAAGCGATTCTGGAGTTAGCCATGCAATTTGACAATTCATGCACAGCTAAAGACGATCTAAAAAAGCATACGAGAAATGCAAAGATA
>BQNB010203921.1:0-10729 GCA_026074375.1 Tanacetum coccineum | reverse complement strand
GGAGTCACATGTCCTTACGTGACTCCTCCTTCATCTGCAACTCCAGTCAAATATTCGGGCCCTAGCTCTAGATATTCTTTATAAAACCCTAATATTTTTCTCATCATGTACTCCACTCCTCTTCTCTTGTCCTCATTGTTCCTAAGGTAGACTGATTTCATATGCTCTTTTCTAAGTCCGATAACGAGTTATATTCCTATATTTTATGGGGCATCTTATAGGCAATTTTATTGATTCCGTCAGTGAACTTTACCACTCTTAGTGATAGGTCATGAGTCATATTGGATATTTCAATAAAGGGCTTCTCTATTACTACTTGTGATAACTTAGGGTCTATGATTAAACTAATTATTCTCGTGAAATAGCTCACTCCTTTATTTGTATCTTCCCTAGGGTTAAGTTTTCTCCACATGATACAATTATACAACATTCGGGTCATGATGTTTGGAGGGGAGTTAAGATCTATGTAGGCTTTTTCCACATGCACAAGTCCAATGTTGCATGGTATTTCCAGGTTTGTTGGACATCCCTCTGTGATGATGGGGTTCCTCAGAAATAAGGATGGAATTGGGCCACACATTAGGTACTTATGATATGCTAGTTCGCTCCTAGTCAGAAATGTGTCAAAATACTCCACTTCTAGTCCTCATATTGCTGTATTTTCATCTTCCCTAAGTTCTTCTTTATGAGAATCATCATATTTTATAATTATTTCAATAAACCTTATGTCTCCATCATCCCCTTCGTGCAAACAATATCTGTGTCAAATGATTGGGGAACCAAGCCGGATGATTCAAGGAATGAATTGAGTGTACGAACCTTTTTCGTGCTGAATGAGATGGATGGATCAGGTGGCGAGGGTGGGTCGATGTTAATGTTTTCAGTGTTACCCCCTTCTTCTCGCTCTACTTTTTCCGACTTCTTATGTTCACTTTCTACTCTAACCATTGCGTGGTGATCTTTAACCGTAGCGCCCGTCTTGGCAATTTTGTTCTCTCCTGGCTTGTCATCATGTGGTGGGGGTCTTCCACTAGGTAAGAACGAACAGACAAAACCGGAGAGGTGGAGTTAACATTCAGTTTCGGGTTCTTAACCGTGTCACTCGGGAGTGCTCCCGTTATTCGATCAGTGCTGGCCTTCAAGACTGTGTTAATTTTATTGGTCATCTCGCCTTGTGGTTGTTTGAAATCATCTTCAAACTTAGACAATCTAGCGTCTTGAGATGCCATGAAGTTAGACACCAATCCTTCAAGATTCGATTGATTATTAAATTTGTGAGGATTGTTGTTGAAGGAGCGGTTCAGGAATGAACAGTTTGGTTGAAAACGATTAAGTGGGTTTAAAGATTATTTTGAGAATTTTAGGTTTGTTTCCACCTAAGGTTTAGGTGACTTTTCCATGACGAATTATAGGTGTCACCAAGGTTGTTTTGCTCGGGCTTGAAAGTGAACCACTTGCCTCCCGCTTCGATACACGAGGACGCATAATCAACAAAAGCTTGCTCAGGATTATTCATGCAATATTGAGTGTCGTGGGGACCACTACAGATCTCACATGAAGATGAGCTTCCATCAAGCGTTAGACTTGATTTTTGAGCTCGATGAGACGACGGTCGGATGTACTTGGGACATCTTGAGGCAAAGAGATTACCTTGACCGGTTTAGCAAAGTACCTTGGGTCATTCCAAATCTCGTTGTCGTAGAGGGCTAGGTCCTCAAATAGTGCCCATGATTCTTTGGTGTTTCTGTCATGAAGCTTACCACTAGCCGATTGTGACAACCCGAGAATTTCCGTTCAATAAGTTAGCCGTTTCCGTGTAGCAATTTGAATTTTTAAATGTTTCGTTTAGCTTTACCGTTTAACCGGGAAGTTGTTTCGTTATTATCTGAGAATCGTCTCCGGGAGCGAACCGGGACACCAAACGTTGTAGTATTTTGGCAATATCCGCGTTTTTATGTTTTTAAGCAATATTTAAAGTTTCGTAATTTTTCGTGTTACCGTTACTCGTTTCGTATCTTACGTGCTTCGTATTTAAATTATACTTATGCATGTTCATGCATAGCCTTGGAAATTAATTCACCAACTAGCACTATGATCCTAGAAAGTGGGAAAAATATTTTTGGTCCCCTCCTTGGCTATACATAACCGGTTGCATGTATACATGCTCGAACCAAAGTCCGTAGAATGAGAATTCGTTTTGCACCAACTGGATGGTGTCGGATTCCAGAGGCACCACAATGTTCTCATCAGGGAGCTTAATGGTGTTTCGATAGCCTTCGTGGCTAGGTCTGGGGTAATCTCCAAGAGTACGGATAGGATTTTCATTTTCCATAGAGCTCAACTAAAAGATTTACAAAAACAAAGGGAACGAAGAAAAAGATAGACTAAAGAAAGCTAATTAACAGAAATTAAAATCCTCACTTGATAGGAATCGAGCGATTAGACCTAAGCTAGATAAAGTTCGTAACCTAACTATCCCCCATGCAGCGGCGCCAAAAACTTTATGTGCGGTCGTTATAACTTCACAAGAAGTTTTACAACTCCCTAGACAATGTACCTAACCGGTGTAGTGTAGTATAGGCAAGACTTGTGGGTTGTTATCATTCTCTAGGTGAATAGGTTAGGAATGATCAAACAGAATATAACAGAGGTCTAAGGGGTTAAGAGAAGATTATTTTTATATTTTTGTATTTTATAAAAAGGAGGTAAAATTCTAGTTTGAGAGGTTGGTTTTGGTTTTAGCTACTTAAACTAATAATTAATCTAAACTACTTTGGTGAAAACTTATATGGTAAACGAACGTATTTACTTAATCATGCACTACTCCTCAGTTTGCTTCTCCTAATCCTATTGCTTTGTCACACTTGTGATGATCTGTGTAAGTATTTCCTTAGTCATGAGCGAATGACATGAATTACATGAAAACGCACAAGTAAGGTAGAATGAAGACCATTACATGGCCCCTAAGAGTACATTACATGCATTAAAACACTTAAGAGGGATCAACCATATTAAGGGTAAGGTAGTATGAAGACTGTTACCGATGGTATTTTGATGTGTCGTCGTGTAGGTTCGACTATACCTAAAAACAACACTCTAACGGCCAGTGTACCCAATCAGATGTAGCTTTGTTGGTAAGTAGGGTGTCAATCACTAAGAGCGAGAGCGTTAATTCTTAATTATCAGTATGTTAATTATCTAGGTTAGTACTAAATTAATCTAATCTATGATATACCTAAGTTATCCCTAAAATTACCGGATAAAGGGGGTTTTCAGTCTAAGAGACTGGCACAGTTTTGGGTTATCTAACCTAGGATTTTGATGACAAGTAAAGCGATAAACACACACAAGAAGATGATCAAACGATAGAGGAGCTGTCAAACACTAATGTAAGTGAAAGAAATAAAGAATCTATGATCCGGTGGGCTAGGAGACTCAAACCACAAGATAGCCATTATTCTAGTAAGAGACTAGAGAGAGAAACAAAAGGTGTAAAATAAATGTAAAAGTGTAAAATGATACAAGTCTCAACCCCTCTATGGAAGCCTTGGAGGGGTATTTATAGCCCACACGAGAGCTAAGTACACAAGAATATCTATTCTAGTCCTTGCGTGTGGTGCTATTATAAACTATGGTAATTCCGTAATGTCGTCACATAAATGAAATCCTAACAATATTCCCCCATGGGATGATATACCGAATTACTTATAATATTTTCCTAACAAGTACATAATGATTAAGAACAAGAACTTCCATGAAGCTTCCAATGTTGATGATGTCTTTTGTGGTCTTTGACTTCAAGTCTGCACTCCAACATGGATCATCTTTGTAGTACCTTGTAGGAGAAACACCGTAATAGGCACGAACTAAGTAACTCATACACTTCAGGTTAAGGAGAAGCTTCTTAATCAGCTTCCCCCTAATTCATGCCACATATTCTTCATTTAGAAGCTTTCAAAGCTTCCCCCCAAACTAGTAGTCCTCTCTTGAGCAGTTTCTATTAATACAAATATTGGCGCAAAAACGATATTTATATTTAATGATCTTCATGTTTTGATAATAACAAATATAATGTCATACTACGTAAAAGTTTACGTAAACAAGTTATATAGTCGAAAGTTTACTTGACGATGACAAATAACTTAAGGTATGAATATGGAATTATTAAACATAGTTAATGATCAAAGAAAAATATTATCATTTGCATAAACCATTTCTAATCAAAATGATTTAAGTTAACACATGATAAATTATAAAAGCTAGTTTATCTTAATCAAGTAAGACAGAATGAAAGAATTAACCATAAGTGGATACAATCTTTTTCCAGATCTTCATCTTCCCAAATCTAAAAAATCTTTCCTTATTGGTGATAAGAAATATTTTGTTCTAGAAGAATCTAATAAACTAGTTTTATTAAGTATAAAATAATATTTTGTATAGATTTAAAATTAATCATAAAATGACAAATGTTTTCCCAGCTCCCTCAACGGATCCACCTAATACACTAGACGGATCCAGCTACGGTGGAGTCGTGGGTCGCAGCTCACAGCGGTCTGAGACAGCATTTGAATTTCAAAGGCTTGCCTATAAATAGCAACCTTAAGCTTTCATTTTCAACAACACTTGACAAATATTTTTCACACACTTCTTTTATCTTTTATATTCTTTGATCATTATACTTGTTACATAATCCATTACAAGTGATCAACGCTTCATCCTCACTAGTAAAGAACACTTACGAAGACGTCAAGCTATCAAGTGTTTAATAATTTAGTTGTGTCATCACGTATTTAATAATACATCTCTCTAGTATAACTTGTGTTGTGTGTGTGTGTATGATATGTTTTAGTATTTTAGGCCACAAAAAACATAGTGTGTTTAGATTGGTTCTAACCTCTAAGTAGAACACGGAATTTAGCTTAGTACCCCGGAAAAAGTGGTAATCGACAGGTTATAAAACGTTTGCTCATGCCTAATTGGGAGCCGTTGTTGACATAGTGAAGAAAACCTCTAACTCCTAACTACAATACTAAAAGTAACCTGTAACCGTATAACGTTAAAAACACTCTTAACGGATAATAAACCCTCGACCAACGTTGGGGGTAAACCATGGGAGTGGAGTAGGGCGAAGAGGAGCTTCATAGCCAAACCACTATAAATCATTGTGTCATCGGTTTGATCTTTCTTATCTTTACTTGTTCATACTTCGTAGATTACTTATTTACTTATTGCATCGCTATCATATATACTTGTGTATATCTCTTGAGTTCACATAAGTCGACAATCTAAGTTTTATTTTAAAACGGTAAAAACTATTCAACCCCCCTTCTAGTTTCCACAATTGGTATCAGGAACCAAGGTCACCCAAGATCTTTAACGTATATTGTACATTAAAGCTTGAATCGATCTATGGATTAGGATAAATATCTAGAAGGGCAATCCAAAGCCCACCACTTTTTGAAAGTGATCATTTTATATATTGGAAAAATAGATTTGAAACTTATGTGAAAGCAAAAGATTTCTTTTTTTGGAATATTATATTGAATGGTGATTTTCCACCGCTTGTCAAAAATGAAGTTACCCAAATTTTAGAGGTTGTTCCTTTTGAAGAACAATCTGACGATCTTAAAAAGAAACTTGCTAAAAATAATGAAGCTAAAATGGTTCTTTATAATGCTTTACCTAAAAAAGAATACAAAAGAATTTTTATGTGTAAAACGGCTAAAGGTATTTGGCAATCGTTGTTAAGCACACATCAAGGTAATAGCCAAGTAAAGGATAATAAAATTGATCTTCTTGTTCAATAATATGAAAAATTTACTTTCCTTAAAGAAGAATCTATTGATAGCGGTTTCGCTAGATTTAAACACTATTATACTAGTCTTAAAGCACTTGATGAAAGGTTTCTAGCAAGAAAAATGTTAGGAAGTTTCTAGGGCTCTACATTAAAAATGAGAGCAAAGGTACAGGCGATTGAAGAAATCCGAAGATTTGTCATCACTAGCCTCTAACGAGACTTATCAGCAATCTAAAAGTACATGAAGTAGTCATGGAAAAGGATTCTGATATCTATAGAGGCAAAAAGGAAAGAGTTAATTCCATTGCATTGAAAGCTAAGAAAGAGTTTAGTGATGATGAAACTTTGACATCCAGAAGTGATGACGAAGAATATGCTATGGCCGTAAGGAACTTTAAAAAGGTCTTTAGAAGAAAGGGTAAATTTGTTAGGCAACCAAGAGAAGAAAAGAAGTAATTCCGACAAAGGGATGAGAAGAAAAGGAAGAGTGACCGAAAATGCTTTAGATGCGGTGATCCAAATCATCTCATAGGCGATTGTCCAAAACAACTCGCAACAAAGATAAAAGGGCTTCATTGGAGGGTTCTTGGAGCGATACCAAAAATGACGCCGAAAACAAAACTAACGATGAAACTTGTCTCATTGTTCAATCATCAAATGAGGTAACTCTTAACTCTTCTTATTGTAGTGATAACTAATCGCGTTTGTAGGGGTAATTATAATATTTAATAGTATACGTATTCCAAAAGATTCAAAGAAATTACTTTTGACCAAAGTAAAATCAAAAATCTCCCGAGTCGTTTCCTGTAGAGGCGTGAATTTAAAAATCGAGTTTTGGTTTGATAATTTATGCTTGAATAATCACAAATTGGATTGGGTTATCTAAATCTACAAGAAAAGGCAATTAAAAGTCAAGCTACACTAAAACGAAAGCAATTACGAAATTAAAAACAAAAACGGGAACGTAAAAACGCGACTTAAAAAAAACTAAAATATCAAAATTTAAACCTAAAATGATTTTTAAAATTTTTATAAATCCTAATTGACTAAAATGCCAGACCTAAAGAAACTAGAACCCTAAACGAAATCGAATTTAATAGCTTAAAAAAAACACAAAAACATAACGGGATTCAAATCAAGTCTGTTAAAAACACATTAGAATGTCAATATAAAGTTATAGACTCCGCATCAAGGGGTAATAGTCCGGGTCACAAATCTAATTTTTCTAAGTCCTAAATGATAAAAGAAAATTTTCTAAAAAAGAATTAGATTTTTTTGACTTTTTTATAATTTTTTATGAATTAAAAACGATTTTAACAAAAATTAAATATAAAAAATACTAAACGATTTATAAAAAATCTGAAAAAATCCTGAAAGTGCATTGAAGAGTGAAGAATTTAATAAAAATAATGTGGAGAAAACAGCTTATCAAATAAGCTGTTAAATAAGCTAAAACAGCTTATTAAGCAAAATGGCTAAAAACGTGGTTAACTAATTAATTGTGCAAGGGAATAACGAAAAAGTCCCAAGGGCATGGTGTTAGCAGAGTGTGGTGTTAAAAACGTTTGGTGAGTGGGGTTGAGGTCCCGAGTTCGAGCCCTGCTCACTTGGGGCTTCCCCTACTCCCAAATGTTTTTATTTGCCATTTTTTACAACTTTTTAGATAAGCTAAAAATAAGCAACTTTTGTAAAGACACTTTTTTAGAAACCAAAAATAAGCACAGAATAAGCTAAATTAAGTTGACAGAGTGCTTAACTTTAAAAAGTTAAAACTGTTTGCATTTTCTAAGGCAAATAAGCAAATGAAAAAGGGAAATAAGCTAAAACAGATAATAAGCTATACTTAATAAGCAACAAAGAACAAAAATAAGCAACTAAAAGGACTTAAACTAAGCTTAAAATGACAGAATTCTTAAAAAGGCTTTTTAACTTAAAATTTTAAACTAAAAGTGCCAATAAGCTCAAATAAACTCTACCCTAAGTAAAATAAGCTAAAATAAGCTAAAACTAACCTAATAAGCAGATATAAACCTAAATTAAGCAAATGCAATAAGCCATAAGCTCAAACAAGCAAATAAGCTTTTGGCCAAACTTTTTAGCCAAACTGCCAAAAGGCTATTTTCTAGCTTATTTTTAAGCTAGAAGATGGAACCTTATGGCTTAATGGCTTATAGCACTGAAAAGCTTAGCCTATAAGCTACAATAAGCAAAAAAGAAAAATGAGTTTGAAAATCAAATAAGCAGTTAAAAAGCTAAGAGAAAAGGCTTATTTTACTTAGTAGCTACTGAGTTTAAAAGCAGATTTTTGCAAATTTTCAAACTCAATTTAAGCTAAAATAAGCAATTGCAAAAAGCTAAAAAGTACAAAAAGATTAAGTTTAGAACCCAATAAGCAAATAGAAACAAAAATTAAGCAATTTGAACAACAAATAAACACTGAAAAAGCAAAAAGAAAAAGGCTATTTTACCTAGGTGCATGGCAAAGAAATTCAGAATTAGCACTTTTGAGCTTAAAAATAAGCTAACAAATGGAACCTTATGACTATAATACCTACAAACAGATTAAGTTTGGACCTCAAAGAGCTTATATCAACAATAAAAAATCATTTTGAAACTCGGAATAAGCATGAAAAGGCTAATTGAAAAAGCTGTTTTTCAACACTTAGCAAATTAGACAGATTTTAACAGACTTAACTAGACTAAAGGACACTTAACCAAAACTTTGACTCTGCATTTTAACACTAAAAACAACTCTAAAACTATGCTTAAAATCTGTTTTCAATAACTTAATCAAATAAGCACTTAAAATCAGTTTTATGACCACAAATTTAAGCACTTAATAGAAAAACCATAAAAACAAGCTATTAAACTTAAAAACTCTTAAAAACAGCTTATTAAGACTTAAAAAATGCTTGCTAAAGTTGGTCAAGTGACCCAAATAGTTTTTAAGCAAATTTGACCCACCTTGACCCTTAAACCAAACACTCCTTTAAGGATTGAATACATGAAATCAGGCTTAAGACAGAAATAAGCACAAAAGAGCAGTAAATAAGTAGGATATAAGCAAACAGTAACCATAAGCTAACATGTAAAAAGTGAAGAGTACCTCAATCCCTTGCTCAAAACAGGGATATACAACCTAAATAAGCTTTAAATTCCTACCCTTGCTTATAAATAAGCAATTCTAAGTACCCATAAGCTCATCCTTTGCTAGCTTATCATCCATTAAGCTGAAATAAAAATTCTTGATTCCAATGACAGAAAACTCTCAAAAGCTATTGTATGAACTTATATGAGTAAAACAGTTTCTATAGGCTTATAAGAGCTTATGGAAATGGCTTGTGAAAATAAAATAGCATCAATACATAAAACTTTTAAAAGAGACAGAATTGTAAAAACTTAAAAAATGAAATTTGCATTAATTCATTAAAAAGGTTATAAGGCTTTAAAAGTAAAATACAGAATTAAATTGACATAAAAACATTAAAATTAAAATTATACTACTCCTAAAACTACTACTTTTACAATGTGATAAATATTCCTATTCATACACGAATTTGAAAGAGCTTGTGTGCTAGTTGTGTTTTCTGTGTGAGGAGAACCAAGTCATCATCATATCTCTTCATCCTTCTTGGTCATCAAGCAATTTAATCCTTGCCCTCCATTTTCTTGTCTTAAAACTTTAACCAATGGGATGAGTGGGGATTGCCAACATGGCACTTGGGGTTTTGGAGTGGGGTGAGTATGTGGGGTTCGGGAAGAGTGATGGTTTTGTCGATTTGCAAAGAAAAAGAGGGGAAAACAATAGATGAATAGTGACAAGGGCCTTTGGCGGGAAAGAGGGTTTTTGATATAACAGGTGAAAGTTTGGGGGTTTGGCGGGTTTAGTCCCTCATTTTGTATGTTTATATTACACCCACAATCCTTGTGGTGATATAATTTTAAGGACTTGGCAGTTATGGCCCCTCATGATGTGTTGTCTTGACTTTGACTTTTTGACTTTTCACGCTCTTTTATTTCATGCTCGGTTTTGTCCGTTTTGGTTTCGTTTTTGTCCTTTAGTGAATATCCGATACATGCACAGTCCAAACACAAAAACAAGCATATATATGGCATTTTATGTGCGTTTTTGGCCGTTTAAGGTCGTTTTATTAAGTAAAAGGTATGTGTAATTAAGCACATACCAAAATCCCCCGTACTAAACTATTGCGTGTCCTCACGCAATGATATAAATATCCGCTTAGAAAACCAAAAATTTCAAAGCCCTTAAACTAATAACCTCATAAAGTAGATAAGTGTTCGTTAAAGGGAATAAAGAAATCCTTAGTTTTGAAAATGCCCCGTTTTTACCATTTTATAAATCTACACTTATTACCACTCATATTTTTATATTTTTTCTTTTTCTCAATTTTTTTTTTACTTTTGTTTTTAAGCAACTAACTAACATGTTTGACTTTTGTTATTTTATAACTTTAAGGGATCATAGAACAAGAAACATTTCAATCCTAAAATGCCCCAAAAAGGATAATATCATCGTCCTCGACTTTTCACTTATTCCAAACAAAGCTTAAAATGAAATCACCGTTAAATACAAGTAAAGATGCTAACACTACTCATATTTGTAACATGTGAACTTTTCGCTCCCGGCAATTATTATATCTTAGGTGAATGTGCTTATTTCGAATTTCAACCATGGATCAACGTTTTGCAAAATTTCTATGCTTCACGTTCCACCCGAGAATAATGAATTTGAAGGCGAGATCATCCCATGTAGCGACTTTCGTCTCGGCACATCTCAACCTTGCGGCTAAGTGACCAGGCTTTTGACACTCCACAGAGACTAGTATCGGGACTCACGGACCTTCTGTTTCAAAAACTCTTAGGTTTCCTGTTTATACATAAAATCACAACTTAAAACGAAATAGTCTTAGT
>BQNB010203919.1:0-10729 GCA_026074375.1 Tanacetum coccineum | reverse complement strand
CCACTTGTCTAAATCTTTCCTCAAAGAATCAAAACCTCCTTTGTTAATGCTAGGTCACCTGCTAGTCGAACTTGTTCACTAAAACAAGAGCAAAGACAACACGTTATTTGTGATCCTATTCTTCTAGATATATAAATTGAAGATATGGAGAGCTATCCCGACATCTAGCTAACTCTCTATTCTATATTCCTAGATCTAGTTGAATGATAGGTCGCATACTTAAGCACATAAACGAGTATAAATTGATAAACATAATCCTATGCAATCGATATAAATGTAAACCAAACATTAAATTGTCATAAACATGGCTAATACCTAAAGGTATTAGCCGATAACCATTGTAATGAATACAAATGCCATAGATGAACGATTAAGGTAAACTAACCAAGTTAATGAATGATACCAAAAACCGAACGCACAATTAGAGTATAGATTTTACAAGGGTTTTCCTATGGATTGATGGGCGATGAAAGACCTTCTTAGCTTATCTTTTCTTCTAAATTTGAACTTGGTGGTTACTAAATTAATTAGCCTTCAATGGCCTCCATTGCTCTCCTAAAATTCGTATTTAGGGTTTGTATTTATAGCCTTTTGAAATTCGATCGATACGCCATATTGAAGTAAGTGAATATGGCGTATTAGGGTTTCTTAAAGTAGGGACCATGATTATAATATTCCAGAATATTCCTTGAGCTTATCCTTGAATACGACATATGATATCTTCTGGATACGACGTATAGGTCTTTAAGTCTTCGTGGTTTCTTGTGAAGTTCAGGCGCAAATACGTCGTATATTCCTTGATGGATACGGCGTATAGATTGTCAGATCAGCAGATTCTTGATTTCTTCGTTTAAGCTCTAAATGTGCGCCTTTTAGCTAAACTTCAACAATTGCTCCATATTTATTGCAAATAACTAATTTAAACAATTAAGTACCAATTCATGCATAAATAATGAAAAATGCCTAATAAAGATGGTATAAATGATGTTATAAAATAGACGTTATTTGATGTCATCACCTATCTGGCGCACTAGGCATTTGTCAGCATATGGGCAGCGCGCCACACGAGAAATCTGATTTTACAGATTTTATAACGTCGGCTTTCCTCTTACCTGACATATGTGGAAACTTCAATAAAGGTATGTATATGATATTTGAGCATTTAGGAACACCTTAAATGAGGTTTTGACTTAGAGATGAGCAAAAACAAATCCTCCCATTTTTCAACAAAATGTCAACTCAAATACGTTATCAAACGCCTCTAGCCAAGGCCGAAACTTCTTTCTAAACCTAGTATGATCATGTTTTCAATATACCATTAAATGAAAATATTCAATTTACCTTAATTCGGATTTATGTTATTCCTAATCACGTAATGAGCTTTACTCCCTTATTGGTCAGACTAAGTCAAAGGTCACTTTGCGTAAACGCATCCTTTCCCGTTATGGGATATGCTTTACTTAAGATGCAAAGCACTTAGCTTGTTTGCATCAAGATGATTAGTGATCAAATCCATTGTTGATTATCATGGATTAAAGTCTAAATAACTAAACGAGTTTGTAGTATTTGGAGATTAATCATACTTTGAGTTTTCTTATCTTGTTACCTATAAATGTTTTACAAACTCATATGTATTTCTCACATATACAAGTCCATACTTCTTCTACACAATCCTATATCCTATCCCTCCTAATCATTGGATTACCCTTCTTACCCAACAAATGATTTCATCCATCACACACTTCAAACACTTCTTTCTTAAACCTTCTCATAATTACACTTGCCCGCTCTTTCCTTCCTTATTGGCAATGTGATTATAAACCCAAATAAATATTTTGATTTCATCCTAAACATCACCATCTTTATACTTATCATCTTTAAACAATCTTCATGCCTAGACCTTCCTTCACATAAACCTTCCATAAATAATACCCACATGTCAACTCATATTCCCTTACACAATGCACTCTCTTTGTACTTATTTGACTTCTTGTTCCCTACATTCCTTACATAAGCTCCTCCATATCCCATCAAAACATTCTCCACTACATATCCGCTATTTACTTTCTTCCTTACAACATTTGAATTTCACACACACATATACAATTTATCATCATCACCCTTGATCAAGCCATTTCATCAATCCAACATACCTTATTCTTTTCTCTACGCTTGGATTTATTTCAAACAAACACAACAAACACACTTTCCTTTCCACCCTTGATCAAGCCACCTCATTAATCCAAGTTACCTCATTCTCCGCTCCTCCCTTGGATTGAATTCAAATCTTAAACAAACATGCTCCCTCTAAAAAACAACACATCTCACTCACCAAACAAACACACCTCTCTTATCATCCTTGATCTTTCCACTTCACCAATCCAACATACCTCTCTTCTTTATATTCTCACCCTCCATTTCAAACTAAGATCAAGAGGCTCCTTCCTATCACATCATTCCAACTTATGACAACTCATTCACAACCCATTCTCTCTTATCCAACATGTGCCTAAATGAGATTGAAATTAAAATTTCAAATCTTTCCCCCTTTCTCTCCAAGTTAAGAATATTCCAAGAATATTCTCTTTTACTTTAACTAGCTCCTTCAAACCTTTAGTTGGATCTCAACTAAGCTAATTACACTTTAAGGAATACTCAAAATGCCCCTTTCTGATAATTCTTTTCTCTCTTTACAATATCGGATAAGCAAAAGGCTTTTAAACACTTCACAAATGTTCTTATCAAATGGTTATTTGAGTTGGTTGACCTTGAGTGCAAAAATGATTGAAATGTCATAGCCTGAAGTCAATAAGGTGTTTAACAAGTGCGGGTATTTAAAACGCCAAAATCCCAAAGAAAACATTTTGGGAATCTAATGTGTTGGCCACGCGCTGACGCGTGGGCAATGACCCACTCGCGAAATGTTTTCCCGTATTTAGGATTATTGGCCTATAAATACCCACCCTTGGCCTTTGTATTCCTCACCTCTTGCAAACATTCTTGCCTCTCTTTTCTCTTCTCATATCCTCTATGTCTAACATCTAAGTGTTCTAAACTTCTCATCTATCATTCTATTTAAGTGAACACATCTTTGCAAGAGAGCAACATATGTACCTAATCCATACTTGTGTGTTTTGTCGAGGGTCTTCTTTCTCATACCCTTTCTTTAGAATCGAGTCTCTAGGCTAGGTTAGGACTTGGTTCAACAATCTATCTTTTATTTCAATCGAGTTGTAATGGAAGTCTTGTATTCGTGGGATCAAGCCTAGATCATTGGGGGATCTAGTTGGGGTTTGGTAAGTTCCAAGGGGAAGTCTTTAGAAGTTATAGGTTAAGTCAAATCACGGATTCTTAGGGGTGGATTCCTAGGGCGAAATACCGTAGGTAGTAACTCTTTATTATGAGCGCTGATCTTTGTGCATATTGGTAGAGTTCAATTATAATATGGTTTGTAGTCTACCATAAGGATTATACTAGTATAGTATTAGATTCGTGGATTTGCAACTGGACGCCCTTTCCCAAACCAGTATATATCATGGTGTCTCTCTCTCTCTATCTCCATCTACTTATTGTTTCTTTGCTAAGTATATCATCTCACCACTCGGCTCTTTCGAGACTTATAGTTTTATAAACTTTGAAGATGTTAAGGAAATTGTATTCACCCCCTCCCTTGTTTACGGTCCTATAATTGGTTTACTCAAGTTTTCAAGCATTAAAGCCTTCCTGAGAAGTCATTTTAAGTTGAAAACTTCTTTTTCAAAAATTTGAAATCCTAAATCCAATTTTTGAAAAGCTGAGTAAAGATCCATGGCTCAAGAGATCTATGCTGAGGGGTGTTCTATGAAAAGACCACCTTTTCTAGAACCCAATGGGTTTTACTTTTGGAAAGCCTGCTTTGAAACTTATGTTAAGTCTAAAGATATTGACTTATGGCAAGTCATTCAAAACGATGATTTCTACTATGAAGTTGAAGACTCAAAAACTAAGTTAATAAAGGAAATGCCTTATGAACTTCTTGAAGACAATCAAAAGAAGAAACTTGGCAAGAACAATGAAGCCAAGATGACTCTTTAGATCGCCCTACTGGGTAAAGAGTATGAAAGAGTCTTCATGTGTAAAACCGCCAAGGAAGTTTGGCATACACTCATCATCACTCACCAAGGAAATTCACAAGTCAAGAATTGCAAGATTGATCTTATCACTCAAGAATATGAGAAGTTTTCAATCTCTAATGAAGAAACTATTGATAGCGGCTTCACACGATTCAACGCTGTTGTGACTAGTCTAAAATCTTTAGATCCAGACTACTCTAGCAAGAATCGCGTAAGAAAGTTTCTTCATGCTCTTCCATTGAAATGGAGAGCCAAGGTGATGGCCATTGAAGAAGCCAAAGACTTGGCTACTCTTCCTCTTGATGAGCTAATTGGCAACCTTAAAGTTTATGAAAATGTCTTAGATAATGATGTCGTAGCTTCCAAGACTACTAATGAAAAGGTCAAGTCATTAGCTCCTAAAGCTAAAGTCACTAGGGAGCAAACTATTAATGATAGTGATAGTCAAGGAGGAAGTGATGAAGATGTAGATGAAGAGGAAGAAGCCAAATCGTTTAATCTAATGGCTAGGAACTTCTAAAAGTTCTTCTGCAAAGGTAATCAATTCGAATGCGTTAATCGATTTGGTAATAATGCCAATAGGTTTGGAAGAGGCCATGGAAATAGCTTTGGTAAAAAATGTGGTGAAAGCTCAAAGAAAAAAGGAGCTTGCTACAATTGCATGATAGAAGGCTACTTTGCTATTGAGAGTAGAAAGTTGAAGGAGAACAAGGCTTTTGTCGGAGGTGCATAGAGTGATAGTAAAGACGGTGATGAACCTCAAAACGACGTAACATGTCTCATGGAAATTGACTCTTAAGAGGTAGTATCCAAACCATCTATTTGTAATTATGATTTAAATATTATTGATTTGCAAAAGGAGAATGAGGAACTCCTAAAGTTTAACAATAATTTTGCTAAAACATTTGAAAAGCTTTTAAAAGAAGAATGCTCTCTTGAAAGTGAGAAATCAAAGCTTTTAAGCAAAATCAATGAAATTGAAATTGAAATAAAGAAATTTGAAAATAAAGAGGTGGCTGAACCTTGTGAAAAATGTGATGTACTCACTCAAGAGGTTGACTCTTTAAAATGTAATGTTTCTAAACTTTAAGATGAAGCATTGAATTTTTTTTAATTCAAAGAGAGTAGCATTGCTTTGGACGATATGTTAAGTCGTCAAAAATTGTTCCAAGATAAGGAATGTCTTGGATTCTCTAAGAATGATAAAACAACTTCCGTAAGTCCAAATAAACCAATAGTGTTTGTAAAATAAAGTCAAAAATAAAATTTGTCAAATAGCTTTGTTAAACCTATATCTCCTGAAACTCACGTTGTAAGCACTCGAGGTCCCTAAGAACCCATTATAAGAGTGAATACAAGACATCAAGAATATCAATCGGGCTCACGCAATGGACCTAGACATACGACCTCAAGTTAACCCTATACCTCTTTTACCCACACCAAATATGAGACCTTCAAACTCATATAGCCGAAGACCTTCTTTTTAAAACAATCATTCTTCAGAAAAAAGGAATTTTTATAACAACCAAAGGTCTTCGTTTCATCAACATAGCACCTTCCAAAGGAGAGAAAACTCCTACCTAAATCAAAGGCTAAAAACACATCGGAGCGTTGAACCAAACTTTCAAAACCTTTATGATTTTCAAAACAATCATTGGTTTGTGTTCTCGAGGTACGACCTATATAAACTATGTGCTTTACTTCAAGACCCAAGAATGGTTAACTTGGGCACCATATTTGCTAACCATAATGGACCCAAGAAATAATGGGTACCACGACCTTGAATTCATATTTGCTTGTAGGTGTGTCTTAAATGCGATCTACTACCGGACGATTAGATAGTGGATATTGGTTGTACTAAGCACATGACCGAGAATAGAAGATTGTTTACTTCGTATAAGGCGTATGATGGTGGACATGTTGTATTTGGGAGCAACCTAAAGGGCAAGGTCATTGTAGAGGTAATATTACTCATGACTCCATTATAATTACCAATATTGAGCATGTTAGTGGTCTAGCTTTTAACTTGATTAGTTTAGGTCTATTATGTGATGATGATGATTGCGTAGTTAGCTTTACTAAAGTAGATTATACTATTAATAAAATGGTAAAATGCTAGCTAAAGGACATAGGAGAAATGGTCTATACACTTGCAAATTAGGAGATAACTCCAAACAACAAATTTGTCTTGATTCCATGATGGATAACTCAATGATTTGCCATTGGAGGTTAGGTTACGCCAATATGCGATTAGTTCAAAACTTAGCTTCCAACGAGCTAGTAAGGAACCTACCTAAGTTGGGTTTTGAAAGACACATTTGTGATACATGTAGTCTAGGGAGTCAAGGTAATTCAAAAAATAGGATTAGGAATAAAGTGTCAACTAGTAGGGTTTTAGAGTTGCTACATTTAGATTTGTTTGGTCCATCCTTAATTCAAAGTTACGGAGGCAACTTTTATACTTTAATGATTGTAAAGGATCACTCAAACTATACTTGGGTTGTGTTTGTAGAGTCTAAGGATGATGTATTAGAGAAATTTAAAATTTTGTGTAAAAGAGAAGAACAATCTTGATCACTAACATACCTTGATCTTGTTTTAAGTGATTAATTATTTCTTCCTTCCTTCTAATTTGGGAGCTTTTGTGAACAACAAGGAATGACTAATAACTTGTTAGGCCCGTTCACTTCTCAATCGAGTGAGATTTTTGAAAGAACATATCGCAAGTTAAGAAAGATGAGTCATGCTATATTAGACGAGCAATCCATTCCATAAAAGTTTTGGTGTCATGCATTAGATACTACAACATACATATTTAATAGGGTTTATATTAGAAAATTCATTAATAAAACACCCTATGAAATCCTTAGAAATAGGAAGCCATCATTAGAGTACTTTAAGGTCTTTGATTGTAAAGTATTAATACTTAACACTAAAGTACATCTCATAAAGTTCGACCCAAAGTCGTACGAAGGTGTATTTTTAGGATACTCTCAAACTAGTAAAGCATACATAGTACTTAACAAGGAAACAATGAGAATTGAGGAATCTTTCAATGTTACCTTTGATAAGAGTTTGCCCGAGCCTAAGTCATCTCCTTCGGTATAAGATGATAGGATCATTGAACCTGTAGTTCAAATTCCAATTAGGTCTCCATCATTAGAAGCTAATGCCTTGGAGCTGGGTTATCCTAAAAGTCAAAAAAAAGCTAGAGGTCACCCAATAGAACAAGTAATTGGTGAGTTAAATGAAAGGACACTTAGGTCTAAGACTAAACAAGCTTAGGATTTTCGCATGACATTTTTCAAAGTCCAAATTGCACGAGTCTAGTTGAGGTTGTTTATGGTTGACATGCACCATATGATATTGATTTGAGTGAGTAAGGGGTCAAAAATAAGGATAGATGTCTATAGGTCATTTGCATACCCTATTAGAGATATTTGTGCTTTTAGAGCTTATGTACTTATGTGCTAGGACTTATGTGAAAGGCATAGAAGTTAAGCAACATTGTTGTTTTAATGAGATGAATGATATTCAAAGTATGGTTGACATAATCTCAGATTCTACATGTCAAACCATATGTATGAAAAGAAAATTTTGATCTACATCTTGACAATATTGTGGTATCATCGCCTCATATATTTAATATGTCTTATCGACTTATTCACACATTTGCCTGATCTATTCACCATGTGACATGAAGATTTATTGAGAAAAATGTTTGACAATCACTTTGGATAGCAACTCACCCTTTTGTTGAAAATGTTGCATTTGTGTCAACTTGTACATTCTATGTGTTGATTACATACTATGTGTATTAGGATAGAAAATAAAAGAGAAGAACTTTATGCAAACATACAAACTACTCACATAGTTAAAGATAATTCTTTTGAAATAGAATTTGGTATGGTATTGCATAACATACTAAAGTACACAAAGAATAACATGATAATATAGTTATCTCATCCGAGAAACATAGAATTATTACCATACACTATTGTTGTTAAATATTTTCAATGTTGCAGAACAAACACATCAAAATTAAGTCTGAGATATTACACTTAGCAACACTTTGCTTGAGTATAATGGTTTATGTGTCCCATATGTGTAACACCCCACCTAACATACATTGGATTGCGAAATAGAAATTAGCAATTGGATGTTACTAAATAGCACCATTTACCAAGATAATAAAAAACAACCCAAATGAGACATTTTTACCAAACATGTGTTCCATAATTATTCAGAGTTAAAATGCGTTTAGGTCCCTACAGAATCACAACCACTGTCTATTACAATCAATTAAAGACAATTGTTTCAATTAAAAGACATAGTTTTTAACACAACTTAAGACATTGTTTCTGAAAGACCGGAACATACAAGTAGTCTTTCCATAAAATCCATCACACGCACGACACTGCCACGCCATCGTTGCCTTTATCCTTGGTTTTTTTTTACCCAAGTAATGGATATAATGATCCTCAATTGCATGACCCACCGGATAAAACATGTTTAAAACGTCAACAACAAAGTTGAGTGAAATTCATAGAGTTTAAAATAATTGATAAGCAATAATCTTTGAATACATAATTAGTTCTCGGGAAAACAAAGCAACAAATGCAATGTATAGTAACTTCTTTTCTTTTACGCAATAAGCTCATGACACAGAACGTTAACAATAACATATGGCATTTCATATGTTAAAGTAAGATATTATTGTCATATATCTACTACTTTCTAAATACAAAATGTCCATTTGACAGGGTGGTCACAAGGATTCAGACCCCGGACAGGGTTGTCAAACCTAATAGATCTATTTAATGCATTAGCGTTCACCTTACAAGGTGATTAAGGGTTCATGAAATAAGGGACTTCGACAATAGCAACTTATGTGGAAACAATCTCGTAATCAAGTCCAGCATACCATAATCATATGTGTTCGATTTATAAAACAAATATGTATCCCCCTTGCGGGTTTAAAAACATTTAAACCCTTAAAAGTGAGGCTATGAACTCACCTTAATCAAAAGATCCAAATCAATCAAGTCAATCAAGAGCAAGAAACTTCACGTCTTAACCGCGACCTATATAATACATATATAGCGGTACGTGGCTAAAAGTATATTAAATCATATATTGCATACTTGCATATATATATATAACATTATTACGTATAAACAATCATATACTACAATATTCAAGTGCGACGCAAAACATTTCATCTTGACGCACTCAACAATATTACCACATTTTCCATAAAGTTTCTATTTTTAGCAAGTTTGCCAAAAGTAAGGATAATATAATCCAAACTTCATATTTCGTTATCAATTAACTAACATTACGAACCCTTTGCTTATTATAGACTTTATTCAAAATTTTACACAAGTTTGACTTTCAAAAGTCAAAGTTCGTAGTTGACTTTTTACCCCAAAAATACCCAAACTTGACTCGGCCGTAAAACGTTCGTTTTTAGGAGTTGCAAGGCCCACCTTATATCAAAACGGACCTTAGAACATCCTTTATCATTATTAAAATCCTAAAATAGATGTCAAAAATTTCTCAACATGCTACGGTCAAACTTAGTTTTGTGGTCAAACAAAGTCAACCCAAAGTCATACCAAATCACATTTTCATCAAATTCTAACTATCCCAACATGTTTAACTAGCCTAAAAACATGTACCAAACTATCAAACACATGCTCATACTCAAAATACTTTCAAATCAATTTTGCACTTGAATAATCTAGCAACAATCATATATATGTAATAACATCTAATTAAATCAAGTAAACAAGTAATTAGAAGACTCACAACAACACTACAAGTGTTGGATTCGGTTTCCCCTTTGGTTTGAAAATCGGACGAGCAAGCAAGACCAAAACCAAGACCTTTTCCAACCAAACCAAGCCTTTAAATCAACAATCTAACACCCTTGAAGACTCCTTTATACTCGAAAATCACAAGAACACACCAAAAATCTAACTTCTTGAAAACTTAGTGCATGTGAGGTTTTCTTAGTAGGATTTGTATCTCTTGAAACAAGGATTAAAATGGTATAAATTGATTGTATTGCATGTTAAAAAATAAAGTGGTGGTGGTGGTTTCTTGTGGCCGGTCGTGGAGAGCAACAAGGAGGAGAAAGAAAACCAATTTTGATAAAAGAAAAATATGGAAGTATTGAGGTCCTATTTATAGAAATTAAGTTTAGCAAATTGGTAATTATAGTCCCTCCTTTATCAAGTCCTTTTAAAACTAGTACAAAGCATTATTTCTTTTACTTAAAATCGGCCAAAGACTCGGGTCACACCACGTTAGTAAATATTTTAAATCCGTCCCATTAATTTTTCTTTAAAAGGTTTAATAATCGTAAAACATGACCTTTAAACACGGTTCTTACAAAAATCTCTGGGAAACATTGTAAAATACGAAAATAACATATTTACGCTCTCGGAGCAACAAAATAACTTTTTCTGACTTTCTTATATGCTAAAAACAAATAGAAACTCAACCACGGTTTGAAATTACCTTATAAGTGGAAATTTCTATCAAACCTCATGTAGTATAAATGACTATAACTATTTAAGTAGCAAAAATAATTATCTTAGCTCGGGATAGAC
>BQNB010203918.1:0-10729 GCA_026074375.1 Tanacetum coccineum | reverse complement strand
TACCTGAGATAAACATGCTTAAAAGGTCAACAATAATGTTGGTGAGTTCATAGGTTTAAGTAAAGCGTTAAGTATAGACCACAAGTTTTAGTATAGAATGACTAATGTAACACATACAATAGCACAAAATCTATTTACGGTAGTACTAAGTTTATGATACCGAAGCTAAACAATGTAACGCATCAAATATATATATCAAATAAAGTATCTTCATAGGTGTCTAGATTACCCATAATTCTGACATGGTATACGTCCGTATGATCGGGACCATCGATACAAGTAAGAGCTACTTACCCGGATAGGGTTTCTAATCCTGATAGATCTATCTACAACACTCGCGCTTACAATACATAATTAACAGTTCATAATAATGGGCAAAGCGGGCTATCGGTACTTCGACTAATCCGTAAATATTTAAAAGTAATAGCGTCCAAAGTAAAAATATAGCATGTATCTCACCCCAATATTTAATAAAAGTATTCATAAAAACAAGTAAAAAGTGGGGCTATGAAAATCACCTTTAGCAAGAGATGAATAAAGAATAATCAACAAAAAATGAAGAACGAGTACGAATGTCCTAAACGCGACCTTGTTGATTTATATTGCGCTTTAGATACAAGCAATCAATAGGGAAATGATGCACATGTGATTTTTATAAAGTTCTTATCACCCGAACATGTTTGCGTTTGAGTTATATAAGTCAAAATGTGAGCTCGTAAAAGTTATCCAGTTTTATTAAGTTTCGACGCTAAAACGAAAGTTACTATTTTACCAATCTTAAGAAATCCCACACATGATCCGTTTTCTAGATATTTACGTTCAATTTATATCTCGCCTAAAACACGCTAAGTATTCTACCAAAGTCTAGTTACCAATTTTATTCGTCGTTATATTCATTACTATTATTTTTAAGTCACCAATTTTAATAAATCCTATCTCGTTTACTTAAAAATATTTTAGAAAGTTTCTGACGCACACAGAAAATATATAAGTGATACTATAATATTTGTTAAGTATGACACCCGTGATCAAACCAGGTTAGTTTAACCAATAGTGTTAGCCTAACTAGGTGTTATATGATTTGAGTTAGTGTGCAAGATTCAATTAGTACATTTGATATTATGTGATAAGGTATTTGTGTTGCAATTGTTAGCCTCACTTTTTAGTGAAGCTAGCGTCTTACACGTGAATTGGACTAGCTATAGATCATATGCTATACGCAACGACTACTATTGTAATAATAAAATAGATAGCTTTAGTATAGGCTATAAATACCCCCTATGTCTCTCCATGGGGGGTGTGGATGTTCATTATATTTTTTCCCTTTCTCTTTCTAATCTAATATTCTTCTTTTTGTGTTCATCTCACCCTCTCTTACTTTCTCTCATGAGAAACTAACAATGACATATCTTGTGTTATTTGATCAACCAAGACCTCCTGAATAGGTGGATCACTAGTCCTTCAATTGGTATCAAGAGCTAACCAGGGGTGTGTTGTATTGTGTGTTGTGTTCGTAGGCTGATTTCAGCTTATTTTCGAGGTTTATTCTTAGGGTATAAACAATTTTTTGTCAAAGCTTATTTCTGGGTTTAGGTGTGTCCTTCATCACCACAGTTTATCAGATTTAAAGACTCATATCCATTTTTTGCTTTCCAAAACAGTTTGTGTTTTTTTTGCAAAAAGACAAAAAATGTGGTCGAGGCGAATTATACACGTTTTTGGGTGTATTATACCATACCAATTGGCGATTTATACCTTAAAGGGTTTTTAGATAGATAGGTTACCAAATTATCAAATTTTGTTCGCCTAAGTTACTAAACTTTTTTTTGTTCATTTGGGTTACTGGACTATCAAAACCGGTTAAATTTGGTATCGAACTATCGGTGACCGGTTGCTAGTGTTAATTCCCGGTTACATTGCCAGCGTGTCATTTGACTTTTGATACAAATAAGTTACTGAACTTTGCGAATTTGTTCACCTAAGTTACTAAACTTTGCGAATTTTTACACACGTTTTTATACATACATTTTTATAAACACGTTTTCATACACACATTTTTTATACACACATTTTTATACACAGTTTTATACACACGTTTTCACACATATTTTTATACATGGCTTTATACACACATTTTTATACAAGGTTTTATACACATGTTTTTATACATGCTTTTTTATACACGTTTTTATACACACATTCTTATACACATGTTGTAATACACATTTTTATAAACATGTGTGCATATAAACGTGTGTATAAAAAATATATATAAAATTGTGTGTATAAAAACGTGTGCATAAAAACATGTAAAAAATTTGTGTATAAAAACGTGTATAAAATGTGTGTATAAAAGCGTGTATAAAAATGTGTGTATAAAAATGCATATAAAAACATGTATAAAAAATATATTTTCTAGATGAACAAAGTAACAAACTTTAGTAACTTAAGCGAACAAATTCGCAAAGTTGAGTAACATACTTGTCAAATAACTTGATAAATTTCTGAGTTGGATAACCGGGCCCACAAAAAGCTGACGTGGAGAATGTCAAAACACAATATCCCGGTTGTGAGTATTCGAGGTAACCTGAATGAACACACTATTGTTGGTCGGTAACCTTCAAGTTAAACTTCGATAGTCCAGTAACCCAAATGAACAAAAAAAAAGTTTAGTAACTTAGGCGAACAAAAGTTGATAGTTTAGTAACCTATCTATCTAAAAACCCTACCTTAGAAAGGCTTGGGCAAAGTATACGTTTGTAGTAGGTGAAGTATACACCTTAGGCGAACTATACCCAACACTAGGCGATTTATACGTCTATGCTAGGCGAAATATACACCCAAACCCTGCCCAAACCGAGTCAACTTGGTAATTACCGAGTTGACCGGTCAACTCACTAAGTCAAAAATCAAAGAAATAAGTTAAAGAAGATAGACTCAATAAAAAACAACAACATCAACAATCAATGATAACTCAGCCTCATTCACCAAATCCAACAAACTAATCTTACAACCCATCGTCACAAAATCACAATCAAATCCAACCAATTACTAAACTAATTCCCTTCGTCACATTCTCATCTACATCTCCTCCAACTTTCACATGACTTGAAACAATTAACAAATAAAAAAAAGTTCTCAGATTTCTAACTTTCGTGTTATTGCAACGATAGACATGACCTTTAAAGATCCAACACACGGTAATAGAATCCTCATAGATCTTTGTGAAGGAAACAAACCCTCTTTTAATATACAAAAATCAAGAAAGACTAATAACAAATATGTTATAGTCAGTTCCTTGTTTCGATTGACTCATATAACGAAAGATAAAACCTACCCGAGACCCAATCATTGGATCTTGAAGCCTTGTTCTTGTATACCTTGTATAATCAAATGAAGACACGGAGGTCTTTGGCTAGGATTCATGGTTAAAATCAATTAAATAGATGAATGATTCTTTCTTTTATTTTGGGTGGTTACGTTTAATATATTGAGAGGGAAGAGATGAGATGTAGTTTGGATCTGAAAGAGGATAAAAAATGGGAGGTGTGACTGTGTGGGGTACAAAAAAGGGATTAGGGTTAGAGGTTTTTAAAAATCAGGGATTGGGACTTCTTATATCCTAAATTTCTTTATATCCGGGTAATACATTTTTTGGATTAGGCAGTGTAATGCAAAGACCAAATAGGCCTAGACTTGTGAATTAATTTGATTAATTTGGAGTTAGGCCTAGACTTGTGAAAAATAAGCCTAGTCGTGTACATCATACTCATGCGAATTAATCAATTAATTTGATTAATTTGGCATAATGGGCTAGACGAATTTGTTTATGAGGTGTTGGGCCGCGTTATGCTAGTGTGGGCCAAAATGCTTATAGTTTGTTTATTTTGGGCTTGTGTTAATGGATCATGCTGAGTTTTAACACAATATCATGACGGGTAATGTATAAAAGACCGGGTTTATTACTTGGACGGGCCATGCTTATGTTAATTTATTGAGCCCAATATCCGTTAACAATCACAACTCATCAAAAATCATGAACAACCAACAAACATAATACATTACACTAAAAATAATCCTTATTAAAATTCACCTTCATTCATAATGGCTAATATTAAATTTTAATGACTATGAAGTTCTTGTCCGATGTTATTTATTTAGGATTGAAGTAATATTCCACGGGGAGTGTACTTATTTCGTCTTCGACGAAGATGACTTGTTTGGGCATATACGGTTTGTGATGAAGACTTGATTAATCTAGTTATACCTGATGTAAGGAGTTACATTATAGTACTCATGGGTTATAGCTATCACTTTAAGGAGTTACATTGTAGTACTCAGTGTCTCACGCAGTTAAGGAATTTTTTAAGAGGTGTTGTATTTTTTGTATACTTTGGTGCGGGTATATGGTACTTAGAGATTTGTCTCTGCACTGTTCTTTGTCACACGGATAGTACAAGATTAAGTCACAAGTTAGGGATTTTGCTTCATTCTTGGGTTCGTTATATCGGGTTATCTCCATCAGTGATGATCCGTATTAGCCTACATAATAGATAAGGGGATTTAGATTGGGTTGATCAAGAGAGAATTGTTTTAGAGAGTACTATTTGACATCATCTCACAGAGTATTGCTTATGCAATAACGGGTTATGAAGCTAAGTAAGCGGTTCTAGTTGGCATATGATATACACATGAGTAGGATGATTCCTCAGTTAGTCATCATCCTGAAGGGAAAATGTGTACATCCAGTACGTAGTTATTTTTTATGTTACCGTTTTGACTAAATAGAGGGATAAATTGTTTACACTCGGGACTTAGTTGACTTTGGTGTAGCAAGTCTTACCATGTCTTTCCGGGAGGGAGAAAAGTGCATTTTCGGGTCTTAATTGATTTTGGTGCTACGTTTTCAACTTCGGAAAAGGGATAAAGTGTGTACTTCGGTATAAGATGCACACATGAGTATGATGATAGCAAGTCATACCATGTCTTTACGGGGACTTCAGAAAAGGGATAAAGTGTGTACTTCAAGACTGGAACACTTCCTAAGTGAGACGATGTTGAAGATATCATCCCTCCAACAGTGTATCCTAATTGAGAAAGAAGGCCAATAAGAAGACTTCTACATTGATTCTTAATCAGTCTCAAGGGTGTTTGTTTGGGAGGGAGATAAAGAAAAAAAAAGGAGCCTACTAGTTGGGAGGGAGTTAAAACCAACTAATTCTAACAAGCTAAGAAATAAAGCTAGGCATTCAAGGAGATCAAGGTCATGAAGACAATCTCAAGGAATGCTGACTTCATTCTTACATATTAACTTTATTTTTGCTTGTAAGAAATAATGTAACCCAATTTCAACGTGTGACATCATGCATTGGAGGGAGATTGTTAGCCTCACTTTTTAGTAAGCCTGACTCTTAACACGCTACATTGACTAGCAATAGATCATTAATGCTATATGCATGGACTATTATGTAATTAAGGATAGATAGCCTAGTAATAGCATAAATAACCCCCATGTCTCTCCATGGGGGTGTAGATGTTCATTATATTTTTTCCCTTTCTCTTTCTAATCTATAATTCTTCTTTTTATGTTCATCTCACCCTCTCTTACTTTCTCTCACTAGAAACTAACAATGATATATCTTGTGTTCTTTGATCAACCAAGACCCCCCTGAATAGGTGAATCACTAGTCCTTCAGCAATTGATATGTGAGTTTCTCATAGCCCCTTTTTAAATGTTTTCTTGGGGTGAAAATAGATACAATATTGTTTTAAAATTATTTTGCTATGCTACTTATGTGAGTTTCTCATAGCCCCTTTTCAAATGTTTTCTTAGGGTGAAAATGGATACAAAAATGAATATCTTTAAATGTTTTTCATGCTTGATTAAATGATTTTTGATTGTTATTTAATTTTGGACATGGTTATATAGTTATTCTTGTGGTATAATTATGTATGCAAGTTTACATGATACATATGAGATATATGGATACATAGATACATGAGTTGCTTGTGCCATTCTAGCCAAATGTGATAACTCTTATTGATGATACATGGATACAATGCTAGCTTATTATTGTGATGTTGGATCGGGGGTAACGCCTACCTACTTTATGATATGTTTTGTTATGATATGGGATTAAGGATGCAAACTATTAACCGTATGTTTGTCCAACTTTTATTGATATATTCACAGCTTTTCTTTAATTTGTTTTATGATTAAACCTACGAGCTTACAACAGTAATGTTGACTACTTGAGAGTATCCTTTTCTGGTGATTGTAGAGCAAAGATTCGAATCGCTTGCTAGCTAGACTTAAGGATCCCTGCAATTTGAAGACTTTACTAGTTTATGTATCTGTATTTTCGTATTTTAATATGTAATCACCCCAATTTGGGATTGCAGCGGAATAAGGGACCCAGGGCGTGTTTAATTTATCCAGATCAACAACACAAGATTATGAATAATAACGACCAAAAAGTCCGTTTTAAAAAACTGATACATTGATTTAATAAAGTAGTGTTACAAAAGCCCAATAAAAGCTTTACTTGTTATTTTGTTATTATTACAAAGATTTTCCAGCCCATAACAGATACACTCAAAATGTAATGCTACTGACATCCTTAATGCACGACTTCATAATATAACCACCAATGTATCCTACGGCACTCTCGTGCTTAATGACCTGAAAAACAATTGCATTTAAAAACGCAACATAAAGTTGGGGAATTTCCATAGGTTTATGTCAATGTATAGTGCCAGACCGCAAGACTTTCCTAGAGATAATCAATAGATGCAGACATCACAAAAGTAATTACGTTTACCTAAATGCTCATGACATTGAAGCTCACACAAATTGAATACAATCATAATTATTGCCTACATTGCCCGTATGATGTTCAACCCTAACATCCAGTATCCACATGATATCGTTCGTTTCCAGTGAAATAGCTAGTCACACCGAACGGGAGGTCAATTCCCAAATAGATCTATCTAAAATTATTCTCGCTCACATTCCATAATTGACAGTTCATGATTCATGGGCATAGTGGTTTTCGGCTACTTAGGGCAAACGAAATCATGATAAAATGTTACACTTGCGGGCAATTTTTGTTAAAACATGCATATGTATCTCACCCCAAAAAACTTGTATTTAATAATTGTAAAACATGGGGCTATGAACTCACATGATGAGTAAACTGAAACTAAATATCCTAAGAAAAAACGCGTCACGCAAACGCTCTGATGCAACCTATTTAATATAGTCGAAACAATATTGAAATATGTTTCAACTAACAACTGAAAATAATCCTATATATTATCATCGTACTATCATAATTTAAGAGGTCATGACTACTAAGACGAATGAGTTAAGACACTTTAAATCGTAAACCAACAACTCGTCATACGCCATCCAAGAAGCCTCATTATACATACTCTAGTAATATAGCACGTCGAAACTAAAAATATATATATATATATATATATAAATATATAGTTTAAATATATATATATATATATATATATATTATATATATTTATATAAAATATATATATATAATTATATATATATATATATAATATAAATTTATCTATATACTATACCCCAACTATTTGTTTAAGTGAAATCGTCATTATAAAGTAAAAACGTTTATAATTACGCATTTAGTAAAAATGACATAACTTTGTCGTTTTAAGCCCGTTTCTCACGTTTCTTACGCCCCACAAAGCTTTGTATAAAGAGAGTGATCATAAAATCACATTCTAGTTTTGAAGATTCTGTGCTGAATAGTGTTTTTAACTGTTCATAAACAGCTATATAATCGTTTTAAACTTTTAATTAACGAAAACCCGTTTTTTGGTCGTATATATTCGTTATAGCTCAAGCTCCTTTTTAGCGATTCCTTTGAACTCTTCTCTAATAAAGTTTTATCATAGTATTGATGTTTATAAAGTAGATGTTTTCTGTGGGAATAGTACTTTTTATAAAATTGTTTTATAAGAAGTATTAACTATCGTAAACTTGTAAATAGCGTAACTTCTTCGATTATTATATCGGTTTTTCGAGTTCTTTATGACCCCAATCGATCCTAGTGACATGTATATTTTATAAAATCATAAACAAATATGTAAATTTAAGAATTCAACAAACAGCCCCTAAATATATTTTTTTTCCAAAATGTGTTTAAAACTTGTGAAGACTTTTTAGCTTACCATTTTGTTCAAACCCAATAGAACCTTAATATCTCATTCTTACATTATATTAGGTCCATAGGTTATGTTTGTTTCATGTGAAGTCCAAGAGAACCAGATTAACATTTATATTAACATTTTCACTTGTAATTTAAAGTTAACTTTTAGAAAACCCTATTTTGCACTTAAACATCTATACTTTAAACAACATGTTTAAAACCCTAATTTGTTCATAAACATGTTATACTTAACCAAGTGTGTACAAGAGTTATACTACCATTCTAACATCATATTAACATTCATATAACATATAAATAAGTGTACAAAATAATGATCATATGTAAAAATCCATTTCACATATTCAAAAGTACCCTAGATGGTGATTTAACTAAGTAAAGCATATGAACACATAAAATCTTAAATATGAATAGATTAAGCTTTTGATATAACCTTGTGTGGATGAGTAGAGATAAGAATAACAATCACACCCTTGTGATTAAACCTCTTGGCTTGAAAAATTAGGATGAAACCCTAATTTTTCCCAAGTAACCCTTTTTTTTCCTTTCTTGCTTCCTTGCTTGCAAATGGTGAACCAACTCTTGAAAACACCTTAGAAGGTCTTAGGAATGATGTGTATATGCTTGTATAATGATAGAAAATCAAGCTATGGATTTGGTTTGGAGGCTATTTTGAGCCGTGGGTTTTGGAGTGAACAAAGGAAGAGATTTTGTGATTTCTTTGATAAGGAAATGTGTTATGACTTCTTAGCTCACACATGCATGGGTATTTATACTACTAGGAAGATATTTTAGTGTCTAGTTGATGTGTGCAAGGTGGCAAAGCTTCTTGAAGAAGATTGGATGACATGAGAAAGGTTGAAGCTTATCTTGGATGAGAAAAGCTAGTCATAGATGAGTCATGGTTCAAGTTGCATGCTAGATCTTTTACAAAGCTTCTTGGTGACTCTTCTTGGCTTATCCTAGTCATTATACACGAAATATATGTATATGTATAAGCTAGATATGTATTTGATCATTTATATAATGTATACTTGTATTATATGAAGCATAATGTAGTATAGACTTGGAAAAATGTATAACTTGTACATTGTAAGTCATTATTTGAATTCCTTCATAATGAATATGTATAAAGTGATAAATACTTGAAGTTTTAAATAAACTTTAAGTATTGGGTATAAATTTTGGGTATTTGATGAAGCGTAAATAAGTTAACGTGCTTCCGGGAAGGCCTAGACGTATTTTATCGCAAAACGTAAACACTTAACGTAACCAATAAAATAAAATGTGAAATGATAATAATTATCCTCTAAATAATCATATAACACTTGCTTGATGTAAACATTTAATTGTTTAATGCCCGTTTACATTGAATGATCATTTTTAGTTTACGCGATTTAACTTAACGTTTACAGTTTAAGAGTAAACGCGTAAAACCCTAAAAATAAATTGTGCATTACATAATATCATACAATCACCTAAAACATGAGGTTTTATAGTCTTCCCCTGTTAAATGAGCCTTGTCCTCAAGGCTTATGACACGGCACTTGATGATGGCGCGGTCTTGGTGAAGAGGTGTAGGTATTTCTTTCTGAATTGATCTTCATGTTCCCACGTAAACTCAGGACCCCGCCTAGAGTTCCATCGAATCTTGACAATTGGGACATGGCTTCGCCTCAATTGTTTGACTTCGTGATCCATGATTTCTGCCAGCTCTTCAACAAAATAAAGCTTGTCATCCACTTGCAGTCCTTCCAACAGAACGACTAATGGATCGTCAGAATAACATTTCTTCAAGTTGGATACATGAAACGTATTGTGGACCCTGCTCAGCTTTTGAGGAAGCTCAAGCTTGTAAGAAATGGCTCCAACCTTTTTCAACACCTTGAAAGGTCCGACATATCTGGGGTTTAACTTCCCTCGTTTGCCAAAACGTACGACCCTTTTCCAAGGCGAAACCTTAAGCATAACTTTATCTCTAACTTGAAACTTCATCGGTTTATGCTTTAAGTCAGCATAGCTCTTTTGTCGATCGCGAGCGGTTTGAATCCTTTGTTTGATCTGAATGATCATCTCCGTTGTTTCTTGCACTAAATCTGGACCAGTGAGTTAAACTTGTCCAACCTCGGCCCAACACACGGGTGAACGACACTTTCAACCATAAAGTGCTTCAAATGGTGTAGCCTTAATGCTAGCATGATAACTGTTATTATATGAAAACTCGACTAATGGCAAATGTTTAACCCAACCATTTCCAAAGTCGATTACGCAAGCACGAAGCATATCTTTGAGAGTTTGAATGGTTCTCTCGCTTTGTCTATCAGTTTGCGGATGATATGCCGTACTTATATCTAAACTTGTACCCAAAGCTTTCTGAAGTGACCTTAAGAAATTTGATGTGAACCTAGGGTCACGATCACAAATAATCGATACCGATATTCCATGCCTCGTTACTACTTCCTTTAGGTACATTCTTGCTAGTTTCTCTAGAGGGTCAGTTTCCCTCATGGGTATAAAGATTG
>BQNB010203916.1:0-10729 GCA_026074375.1 Tanacetum coccineum | reverse complement strand
TGAAAAATCTTTTTGTGATTACTGAAAACACTGATTCATTATGAAGACAACTTTTTACCAACAAAAATAAGATTTCTCTGGTTCAGCCTATGCAACAGCTCGTTCGATTATCTTGTTCGGTCCTCTAGTTCGATTCACTAGTTCGATTCTAACTAGTACGAAACCCAATTTTTCAAAACTCAAAAAGACACGATTTTTAATGGTTTTTAGCAAAAAATTCTTGTACAACTAGTATTACTAACCCTATAGGAACAATAAAAATGAAAACTTTAAGGTTTTTAAGCCAAAAAAAATTTGAATCACTAATTTGCTCTTTGTAAAGGTTTTGAACACAAATCAAACACAAAAAAATCTAAACACACCACTCCATGGCTCTTGATACCAATTGTAGAATACTAGTAATCTTAAGATCAAGCAAGAACAAGAGTGAGATGTGGGTTGGATGTTAGAGAGAAACTTGGATGGAATTATGGATGAATGTATAAAATGAATGTGTGGAAAATGGAACAACCAACCCTCTCCAAGACTAGGAGAGGGTGTATAAATAGCTACAATGGCCGGCCATGGGCTGGAGTTGGGCCACCCATGGGCCTTGGGCCGGACTAGATTACTAATCTAATTATGATACTAACTACGAGCTAAGACCTGTTACAACTTGGAAGTGACCGACACTTTTCGTGTTTCCAACACTCATTTTATTTATTTTTGATTTAGCTTTTGAACGCACATTCACATCATTCACACAATCAATAATACACGTATCATGATTAGCATCAAACAAACATTTATTACAGATAGCACACATAGATTCAAACTTAGCATTTCTCATAGAATGCTTAACAAGTGCATTACTGATAGGTTCAGAAACTGAATTCGTCTTAATCAAACTATATTTTACTTTTCTAGGGTGGTCTTCTACTTTATTCTTCTGATTGCTACGTGGTGGTCGCGTGATCCTATTGTTCTTTGTATTGCCTGTAGGCTTTGATCCGCTAGCACTAGTAGTAGGTTTTACTCCTGTAGAAGTAAACAAAGGCTTGTTAGAATCTTTGGTTTTAAGAGAATTAGTCTGCTTGCGAATATTGATTGAAGATGTAACGGGTTCAACAAATCTAACTCTTTTGTATTTATTGACCGGTGTGACAACAACTAACTTCCCACTAGGTTTTGGTGAACTAGGGCATGTCTGAGAGACATAGACTAACAATTCCTAAACATGTTTTGTAAATATGCAAGCAAATTCTAATAGAGGTTCACTAGGATTGTGTGTTTTAGCGCTTTCTATAAATCCACGAAGAGTGTTAGTATATTCTATGGTCTTCTTAATGTAAACCTCATAAGCATCCCTATTGTTCTTAAGCTTAGGGGAAAGAGCTTCTATGTCAAACTTGAACATTCCTGGAGCAACAGTGGCATTAGGTTTTGAAACCACAGTATTGACAACATTTTTCCCTTTAAGTGTCCTTAATTCATTTTTCAATGCTGTAATAGCAAAAACCTTTTCTTGAAGTTGAGCATTTAAATCCAAATTTTCAACAGAATTTGCATTGATTTAAGCAATTAAAGAGGCACAATGTTCTTTTGATTGAACACGTGTTTTTCTAATTGAGTCAAATTGGTCTTTAAAAATTGATTTCAAATGCTCTTGTTCTTTTCTTAAATTCTCATTTTCCGAAAGTAATTTTGTCGCACTATGTTCCAGTTCAATGTTGATTGTTTCAATCTCATCAATATCTTTCTTTACATTTCCCATACTATCTTTTCCACTCAAAGATTTAATTCTTTCCTTTAACTTTCTAATGACTGTGTCCTTCTCCTATGACTAAGCTTTCAGTTCATTTATTTCAAATAATTAATTAAACATGGGAGCATTTAGGTTTTCACCAGAATTTTCCCTTTGAAAAATCTCTTGATTAAGTTGAGTTGCGAGTTCCAATAAAATGCAATGCTTTTCTAAAGTTGAATAACTTTTGACAAGTTTATCGTAAGCCTCTTTTTCAATGAAATCTTACTTTTTGAAAAGCTCAGTCTCAAGTTCTAGACATTTATTGCAATCATTCACACATGACTTTTTCACTTCAAGAATATCCACAGAATTCGCAACAATATGCACAATTTCTTGAGACATAATTTGGTTCAAGAGTTGATCATTATCAATCCTAAGTTGTTTGATTTGAATTTCAAAAGCGTTCTTGTCTACAGAACACTGATCAACAGCAGCCTGTATTTGGTTAAAAATAGTTTGAACTTCAGTAATTTCATCTAGAAGAGTTTTATCAAACGCATTAAATGTGTCTTTTAAAACTTTTAAAAATGGAATTATTTCAGTTAGAAAACACTCTTTTGTATGTTCAAAACCCCAAGACCCCGCTGTAATAGCATGAGATGTTAGTCTATTTTTCACCACTTCGTCAAAATTAACCAGTTGATATTTTAGCTTTTTAAGACTTTCATTTACCAAACTCACCTTAGTAAGTTCACTAGGAGCTTTGATTCTAACAGGTGTATGTGACGTAATGGGTATTTCAGAAAGGGATGAATGTTTTAACCAGAAAGCTTGTTCTGTAGACAATTCTTTTTTAGTGACAAAACATTTACCAAAATCTTCTTTAATCTTATTTAATTCTGAATAGTTAACAGGAGAAATCTTAATCTTCTTTTCTATTGAAATTTGATCATTTTCTTTATCAAGCATCTTTGATCTACTCTCTTTTTCCAAAATCAATGTTTCTTCATCATCAATCACAGGAATCACATCATGTTCTTTAGCAATAACACTACCATCATATAACGTTGGTTGAATCCGCTGAGCTTTTTTAAGATGAAACGGATTTTGATAACCAAAAGCTTGTTTGTGAGTGTCATCATTAAAAACTTTTGGTTTCGTTAGCATATGCATTGCTTGCGTAGATTGACACATCTTAAAAATAATATTCTCTAGTTTTTTATTTTGTTTTTTCAAAACAATTTCCTTGTCAATGTACTTAGACTCTTTTTCTTTAGACTCTGTTTTGAAAACAGTTAATGTTTTTGATAAAGACTCCTTTTCTTTGACATTATTAGAAAGAGTTTCTTTAAGTGTATCGATCTCCTGCTGAAAAGCCGCAAGCTTTGCATTTCTATCGTGAATTAAATCATCCATTTGAGAATCTATTAATTTTTTCCTTTGATTCAAATCTACATTAAGTTTTCGTTTAAAAATGGAGATTCGTTCTTTGTATCTCTCAAGCTCAGCGGTTAATGATTCATTTACCATTTTATTTTTTGATTTTACTTATCTAAATGAGCTACGTGATCAGTCATTTGTTCAACTAAGGATAGCACCAATAAATCATTAGGGGCAGAAGGATTAGTATCCTGAATAATCGCATCTTGTGTCTCTTAGAGATATTGAGAATACATAATGATATTCCTACCATAATGTATCTCATTATCTTCAAAATCATTTTGTTCAGAATATTGCATCTCTTGCACATCTTGATTAATTAAATCATTCGGATAAGAATCGGAATATGATACCCCAGAGAGAACTTCAGGATCACAGCTTGAAAGATTAGCCATCAGAACTGCTTTAGCCGAGGATAAGTCATCACAATCTGAGTCATATGTATCCAAGTCGTCTGTCTGAAAAGCTGAATTCTGAGGGATTATCTACTGAGGAATTGGAGCTTCTGATATACCAGGGTCTGCTAAAAATACAAGTTGCTCTTCATCCAATATCTGACCCGCTTCCTGAGCTTCAGATAACATTAATTTCTCCTTAAACCATGCAACATTCCTTGGCCTTTTTGGCTGAGTACATTGTCTCTCCACATGCCCTTCTCCTTGACAGTTATAACACTTCACAACTCTTGGTTGACCAGCTGCAACATTTCCCTTTGAAGTAGTAGCAAGTCTTCTGTTTCCTGTACCAACATAACTCTGATTTTGTCTTCCTTGAACTTGTTGAACGGTGACTCTACCATCTTGAATGGTTGCTTGATTTCTAGGATTAAACGATGTTCTAAGCTGATTGTTTGATGGTGGAAACCTTGATGCTACAGCAGACAGAAATGGAAATGCTTTGTTGATGCATTCAATCGGATCTTCTCCTTGCTGAAACATAGGAACAATGAGACTAGAGTCTAATTGGGGAAATTTAGCTTGAGATTTTTATGTCATTGAAGGAGATATGAATGGTAGAGGGGAAATTAGATGTTGTTGTGGATTGACTGGAGTATGATGGTGTTGAGGATGAATGGGTGCTGCATAAACTGGTGTGAATTGTTGAGGAGGTGGATACATTAAAGTGCCTGAATGTTGTGGTGACTGATATGGATTGTATAGAGTTGGAGATTTGGAAACGAATGCAAGAGGATCTAGATATCTTTCACGCGTAATACGAACTTCATTAGCATGCCGTTCAAGTTGAATAAGGTATGCATACAACTGATCATAGTTGGTGGTATAAAACTCTTAGCTAACTTCACATCAGTGACAAACTTGCTCCATTTTGATAAAAGAGCATTTAGAAACTTGGTATTGACTTGAACTTGTGGCATAGTCATCCCAATAGTATGCATGTCATTGATCAGCTAAGAGAATCTCCAGTAGTACTCAAACAATGTTTCACCCAGAACATGAGCAAACTTATCATACAAGTTATACAATCTGCATTCACGTTCTTGGTATGATAATTCAGTGCCTTTCATTAGCATCTTAACTCTATCCCAAATATCCTTAGCGCCTCTTGATGGTTAACAAGTGCATACATATCGGGTGGAAGAATGTGAAGAATGATATTCGTTTCTTAAACATCACAATCATCTTGAAGTTGTTGTGCTTCAGTGAGTTCGGAGTATTTCTTAGGTCTAGTTTGCCCATTTTCTTCAACAGTTGGATAAACCAATGGACCATTATCAATTAAATCAAGCTTACCATGTTTCTTCCCTTTGATGAATAGACGTATACGACTTGCACATGAATTATACATTGATTTTTCAAGCATTGGAGGACGGTTCTCAACTCCAGTAACAATGATGTGTTCTGCTAAAGTAGTCATCTTGAATTAATTGAACAGTGAAATGATTAACGAGTGATCGAACAGTGATAACGGAGGATTGTGTTAAGAGATGTTGTTGTTGGTGAATAAGATTAATATTCCATGGGATTTTACAAATCTTCACTAAAACCGAGAAATCCAAGTATTTCACGGGATTTTACAAAGTAAGACAAACCGTAGAAAATAAAATCTTTTTGTGACTGATGTAATATTTCGCTTGAATATGACAAAGGTAATGTTTCGCTTGAATATGTAATGTTTTGCTTGAATATGAAAAATTGAACAAAGTTTCATTTTACACAACTACTTATTTCGCTTAACTTAGCAACCTGTCATATTTCGCTTAGAAACATATTTCGCTTGAGATCGTATTTCGCTTAGACATATTTCGCTTGACCTAAGAAAAATTAAGCAGAGTTTCGTTTCCTAGAAATGACACATTTCGCTTGAAGTCAACCTGTCATATTTCGCTACACAACATATTTCGCTTAAATACATGTTTCGCTAGCTTCATGTAATATTTCGCTACCTTCAAATCATATTTCGCTTCCTTTAAATAAAAACGTACCTTTTTTCACAAAAAATACCAAAAACTCATCCTTTTTGACGTTTTACCTTGATTTTTCTTGCACAAATAGTTATCTTAGTCCTATATCTTGCTTAAAAACACAAACTTCAACACTTTTAAACACAAAAATTCGGGTTTTGATTTTTAAAGCACACAAAACCAAGAATAACCAAAACTAATGATCTAAACAAGATATAAACGCACACAAGCTCACGATATCACCCCATGGTGACTGATACCAATTGTAGAAGTATCAAATCACTTAACAACTAATTAAGATAGAAAGTTTAGAGAGAGAGAGGGGAGGATTGTAGCACTTAGTGAGAGAAAGAAAGGAAAATGTATTATGATGTGTAACCAAATTAACAACCAACCCTCTCTAAGGCATGTAGAGGGGTATATATTCCTTGCATAGGGCCGGTCAACATAAAGATGACTTATGTTGACCTAGTTAACTTGGTAAGTTTCCAAATATTACGCTACGAGCTATACGATTACAACTTTTGAAGTGACCGAGTCTTTTCTCGATTCCTAACATTTTCGAATCATATAAGCCAACAAATAAGTTCACCAAAGCTTATAAATAATTCAAATAAGCTACAATCCATAATAAGAAAATAAAGTCACTTCACCAACGCATCCACTATATTAAAATGACCAACCCTTGTTTTCCCTTTTTCCTTTTGTTCGAACCTAAACACACCCTATGTGATGTTTCGTACATTTTTGTGTTTGATTTTTAGAAAACGCACCGTATAACTAATATCTATGCATCATTTGACATTCGAAAGTACAAGAATATAAGAAATAAAGTAACTTACAAATAAGGGTTTTAAAGACGAGATCGACACGAAACCGACAACCCAAACGTTGATTTTATATACCCACGCCTATTGGAATCAACCCGGAATGCTTAAACCTTCATGTTTTTGAATCAAAAGTGGAAAAAATAAAAAAAATTTGTGTTTTGTGATTCAGACGTAACTAGGAGAGAAAGAAGGAGAGAAAGAAATTCGTGTGTGAAAAACTTTGTGTTGTATGTGTTTGAAAAGAAAAGAAAACAGCTAGATATACATGTCCTTCCTAGACCAAAGTCCTAAAAACAAGCCTTGTTGTCTCCTAGTGTAGTGGCCGGCCTTGGTGGCATCCAAAGGGCCTTCGGGTTGCTTTGTTTTGTGTCAGGTTACCTTATCGCTCATTGTTCGTGATTTTAAAACGTGACCCGAAAGTATTTGTGTTGTTTAACAAACGTGAAAATATGTTTACTTAAACTTTGAATATTTACACTATAGATTTATAGTAAAATTGTTTTATATTTGTTATGGACATTAGTGAGTCGTGCCCGAACGCGTTGTTTGACATTTTAAGCCGTTTGCGAGATAAATCTCTCGCAAAATTATCAAGTATACATATAATCATCCAAAATAAGATAATTCAAGAAATAAATGAACTATTGATTAAATAATCATAAACTGACTACCGTTAACACGGTAACTGTCTAACATAAACAGTAAAAGTCAAAAAGTCAAAGGACTTAATAGAATATTGTGGGACTAGAAAATTGGCAATGGTTACATAAGTGACCAATGCAAACGTGAGTGTTTAAAAAGTGATAGTTTGAAATAAAAGACTCATTAGAGTAGGAAATTGTTGACTGACAGCCGGTTACACCGTAACTGTTTACGCACCGTAAAAGTCAATTAGAAGTCAAAATCTGAATTGTTTTATAGAAATTCATTGAGATAGAAATATGAAAGTGTGCAGTCATAGTATTTTGGGATACTATAACTTAGGGAAAATCACCGATTATCACAGTCTTACCCCCTTAAGAGAATTTCGTCCGAAATTCAACTAGTGCAAGAGCTAAAGAGATGCGGGTTTTTGAGTTTCCTTTGCTCCTTACGTTCCCAAGTAAATTCAGGACCTCTTTTCGAATTTAATTGCACCTTGAAGATAGGAATTTTACTCCGCTTCATTTTTCTTAATTTTCTCGCTTTAAGGTTTCTACTGGCTTTTCCTCAAAGCTTAACTTAGCATCAACTTGGATTTCCTCTAAAATTACTTGTAGGGTTGGGGCAGTCAAACATTTCTTGAGGTTCGACACGTGAAACGTGTCGTAAACACTGCTTAGTTCTTGAGGTAGTCTTAATCGATGGGTTACTGGGCCGATCCTCTCAATGATCTTAAAGGTCTAACAAACCTAGGTACTAATTTGCCTTTAATCTAACCAGTCTGTAGGTTGGTGATTATTGTTCACGCATTATCAGTTGATATGATGTAGGATGAAAGCTAAGGGCACTAGGCACGATATCCGGTTCCTACTGGTTTTCCTAGTATAGTTTTAGTCTGATCGTTGACTTGGGTATTTTCCAAGGGTAATAAATGTTTCGTCGAGGAGACATTGTCTATTTTTCCTAACGCTTTCAGATTGTCGGTCTTTCCTGGTTGTCTGAAGTATGAATTTTTAGTTGAGTCCTTACCTTGAGTTCCCTCTAATGTTTGAAATCAAGATCTTATCTCGTCTAAGTTGTTTAACTTTTCTAACAAGAGTTTTGTTTGGTTCTTCCATAACATGAAATCAATCATCAAGCTGACTTCTTATGGGGTGATAACTAGTTAATCATCGAATAAGCTTTACTTAGGGTTCATCATGTGTCAACCGAGGTTAGTTTCATCATGAAAGAATTAGAAGTCAAATCAGGACTCAGTATTGTGGTCATAGCTTATATGGTATGATCAAACATTGCTAGAAGTTGAAATCATGGCATTTCTATCCAAGTTTATCCTACTAAGGGAAAAGGAGTGTCAGTCTAAAGTAACTATCAGGCGGCTATATTGTCGAGGGTAAGCTAGTCCGTCTTTGAACAAAATTGTCATAAACCTTAAGCTAAGTAACAACTTTAAGTCTAACATAACTCTACAACTCAATCAAACAAGAACTGTCATGAAGTTAAGCTAAGCATCAAGTTGTTATTACAAACTTAACGTTTTTGAAAAGCCTGCTCAATCCTGGTGTTAGCCTCAAAATATTGAGTCGAACAAGAAAGCTCTGCTACTAATCATGGAAGCTCGGTCTTTATTAAATATATGTTGTAATAGGCTAGAAAGGGTATCAGGCTTGTTAGTTAATCTAATATTGCACATGTTGCGGGCATAAGCCCAACCAAAACCTGAGCCCGGCCCATGTTACTGTCATAGGCATCCAAGTATTAGCTAGGTAGTATAAATACCCCTTGTCCACAATGGAGAAGGGTTGGTTGTCATTTGTTATTCTTTTGTTACACATAGCAATCCATCCACTTTCTCTCTCTAGTTTTTCTTCTTTCTTTCTTCCTTCTCTTTTCTTATCATATGTATGTCATGGAAGTGATATGATATTATTTGGTAGTAACAATTGGTATCACTCGTCTCGGATGGGTTTAGTGATTAGTGGTTATTTAAGCTTATCTATGTAGCTTATTTGGGATTTTTATGTGTCGGCTCATTTGAACGAGTTTTTATTTCATTATTTTTTTCTGTCTTTCTGTCTTTCTTTCTTTCAACCATGAACCCACGTCCTATTTTCTTAATATTTGCTTTACATTTTTATAATTACTTCTTGGATTGATTGTAATCATTTTATAATCATTTTGTTATAGCCGAATTTGAAGGAATGTACATATAAATAATATATGTCCGGTCTCGGTTTGAGCCTATGGAGATGCACACGTAATTCATTGGTAATAGTTAATTAAATATATTTAGATCTAATTAATTAAATGTTAAACAATAAGGACTTTAAAGGAAAATCGGGAAAAAGGAAAGTGGGCTATGCCCCTTCCCTTTGCTCTTGTCGGCCGAATAACCCAACCCAAAGGAGGTTGGTTTTTGCTTGTTAACCAAGTATAGAGAAAGGCTATAAATAGAGATTAGGGATTCATTAGTTAAAAAACCCTAAAATCTCTCTCTCTTTCTCTTTGTTCTTGATCGACCGAAACCCATATATAGGGGTGTTTCGTTTTTGCTTTGTTCGACGACAAGGAAACAAGAAACATAGTTTCTTGTGTTGATTTGATTCAAGGTTTTCCAAAGGCGATTGTTTAATACTATTAGTACTAGCATACTCTATTGCTAAGAACGTATTGCGTACAAATCCGTAGAGATATCATACTTTGATCTTTATTGTTTCTTGATTAAAGAATTGCTAAAAGGTACACGTTTTCTTTTACTTTCTTGTTATGTTAATTTATATGACTATATGAAGATCATACGTGTTTGTATTCCGCTGCGTACTTGTATTTATTAAGCTATGTCTTCTGGCTATAACATGAACAAAAGTTCTTGAATTGTTCAAAGGCAAAATAATATATAGTTAACATAGATAGAGTTGTTGAACTAGTTAAAGCCATATACATTATTGCATGCAAATAGTTTTAAAAAAAATACTATATATTCAATTTAGTATGACACAATTGATTAGTATGTAACCTAAAGAATATTAAGTTATTTAAAAGATTGTGATAATGTCTCACAATAAAATTACTCATAGAATATCACATTTTCATGGTATGTCTGGAGTTTTGAATCAAATTCTTTGAAATTATTTGATATAGATAACTTAAATATTTTACCTCCAAAATCAGTCAAGGTTTGAAAATTGAGTATGTCTTGAATATACTCAATAAAACTCCAACTTAGAAGGTTAATAAGACAACATCATTATGGAATGTGATGACTCACATTAATTCTTAAGAAATTGAAGTTTTAAATTTGTTAAAAGTCTTATGAAGAATGATATTTTACAAATAAACTAGGATAACTGTCAATGTATCTTGTAATGTCCCTCTACATGCTAAGTAATTATGAAGTTGTCTAAAATTACAAATAAGCAAGTGGGAGCGTTTTTAGATCTTAAAAGGATAAAAAATACAAAATACATAACCTTCTTAAAACGCACTTAGGTGAATATCATATCGAGGCTTTTAAATGTTTAAACCTCTATGGATATAATACTTGTTCATAGATCCGCAAGGATACTAAATTCTTGATTGATATAAAATTGTTATACAAACATTGAGGAATATGAGTCACGGGATCATGGTGAACCTATTAAAGATGCATTATTGAATTTTGAATTCGGT
>BQNB010203912.1:0-10730 GCA_026074375.1 Tanacetum coccineum | reverse complement strand
TGATCTCGGGCTTATTTTTCCTAGGATTTAAATAGTTTAAGCTATTTTCTATCATTTTTCTAGAATTTTTAGAGTTTATTTAGTATTTTTAATCTTTTATTTTCATTAAAAACTTCAAAAAATCATAAAAATAGAAACATAATCAAAAAAATAAAAATCTTTTTTAGAAAATTTTCTTTTATCCTAAAGTTCATAGGAAAATTAGTTTTGCTTTCGTAGGGTCTAATTTGCAAAATTTCATTTTCTAAAAAACGGGATTCGTTTTCGTTTTCGCTTTTCGTGTTTTAACGTTCATTTCAACTCCGTTTTTGTTCTAGTTTTCTTTAAACTTACTTTTTAGTCAAATAGAGTCCATTTTAAAAGTAAAATTTAAGTTAGGTTTAATTTTAGCAAATTAAGGTTGTTGACCTCCGTTTAAGGGTCCCGTTTTGCGTTTTTAGTTAAATTTTGATTTCCCGTTATTTGTTTTCATGCTTAATAGTTAGAGCTTGTTAATTTTAATTGTTAAAAGTAGTTAATCAAATAAACTATTGTTTCCTATTCAAATCATTGTCCGAACAACAAGTGTAGTTTCAATTTCACATGTCGTTGGGGAAAACGACCCGGGGAATCATACTTCCCGGTTATCGTACGTATTATATTATATAATATATATTTTGAAGAGTTTCCTTTTTGCCTTTGTCCTAAAGGGTAAATTGGTAAATTTCCATCGTATTATATATTTTATATATGTATGTAAAATTGCAATCAGTCCCTAAAGTCACTCAATCTCAAAATTACCATCATACCTCAATAAGTTCTCATCCTGATCCTCAAAATAGATGGTCAAAAGACAAACACATTAAACTTGTAAATATCATTGGTGATCCTGGTGAAGGCATGCTTACAAGAAGTATGGCTGCCAAACTTACAGCTGCCTCAGCTAGTGAATGTCTATTTGCTAACTTTCTTTCTGAGATAGAACCTAAAAAGGTGTTTGAGGCACTGAAGCACCCTGTATGGGTTGATGCCATGCAAGAAGAATTGAATCAATTCTATAGAAACAAAGTCTGGACTCTTGTTCCACCCCTTTATGGAAAGATAGCCATAGGCTCCAAATGGGTATTCAAGAATAAGAAGGATGAACATGGAATTGTCATTAAGAACAAAGCAAGACTGATTGCACAAGGTTATAGTCAGGAACAAGGAATTGACTATAATGAAACCTTTGCACAAGTGGCAAGAATGGAAGCCATCCAGATCTTTCTTGCCTTTGCCACATACACGAGCTTCACAGTTTTCCAAATGGATGTCAAAAGTGCCTTCCTAAATGGAAAACTAAAAGAGGAAGTTTATGTGAAATAGCCTCCTGGCTTTGAAAGTAGTAAGTTCCCTGACTATGTCTATAAGCTTGACAAAGCCCTTTATGGACTGAAACAAGCACTAATGGCATGGTATGAGACTTTATCTGCTTTCCTTATCTAAAATAAGTGTGTCAGGGGAAGAATAGATAACACACTGTTTATCTATAGATCCAAAGGATATGTTCTCCATGTCCAAGTGTATGTAGATGACATCATATTTGGCTCGACAAGTTATAAACTTTGTAAATAGTTTGAGAAAGTGATGACAAAGAAATTTGAAATGAGTATGATGGGAGAACTCACCTACTTCCTTGGACTACAAATCAAGTAGGATGACAAAGGAATCTCCATTTGTCAAGAACAGCACACAAGGAACTTATTGAAGAAATATGAAATTTCTGATAGTTCCTCAGTGAAGACTCCAATGGTTCCTCCAAACAGTTTAAGGCCTAACCTTGCTGGTAAACTAGTAAATGATACCCTATATAGAGGAATAATTGGGTCACTAATGTACTTAACTGCAACCAGGCCAGTTATCCAATTCTCCACAGTCTTATGTGTAAGATATCAGTCTAATCCAAAAGAATCACACCTAACAGCTGTGAAAAGAATATTCAGGTACTTGAAAGGTACTCCATCCCTTGGTCTGTATTATCTAAAATGCCCAGGATTTGATCTTAAAGGATACTCAGCTCAAACTATGCTGGTTATAACATGGATAGAAAAAGCACCTCAGGTTCCTGCCAAATACTTAGTGGAAAACTGGTTTGTTGGAGTACTAAGAAACAGCAGGCAGTGGCTATGTCCTTAGTTGAGGCTGAATATGTTGCTGCTGCTGGGTGTTGTACAAATATCTTATGGATGAAGAGTCAACTCAGTGACTATGACATTCACTACAAGATGGTGCTAATCTTTTATGACAACACTAGTGCCATTGAAATATCTAACAATCAGTCCTTCACTCAAGAACCAAGCATATTGATATAAGGTATTATTTCATCAAGGATCACATCCGTAAGGGAGACATAGTATTACACTTCATCCTCACTGAGTATCAGCTAGCTGATATCTTTACTAAACCCCTAGATGAACCTACTTTCACAAGGCTGGAAGCAGAGTTAGGCATGTTGAACATTGATTGATCAGTCTCCCTGATCAAAAGTGTTTAGTGTGGTGTACATTCTAATCTCTTATTGATACTTTCTTCTTGAATCCAAATATGACTCCCATAACACTGAGGGGCACATTAAATGAAGTAACTAAATGCTCTAAGTTCTTAGTTACTTAATGTCCTAGGTTGGTGACTGAACACATTAATTAAAAAACAAATATTCTTTATCTAACTGTCATCCAACAGTCATGGGTCCCCACTTCTCCCATATATCACTCAAATAACCCACTTTGCAATAAATGCGCACTCCCACAAACATAATACCTTCCCAATATGTCTTGTCAAATGTCGTTTGACTATTATCCATACGTCATGCCTAAAAAAAGTGCATGACAAAGAAACGGTGAAACATTTGCCGATATGAAAAGGATAGTGCAAGTGGGATGGCAGCATTAAAAGGGGTTATCAAACCATTTTTAACTTCTTCTTAAAATAAAAAAAATTTAAATGTTAAACCTTTCCAATTCCACCTATAAATACCTCAACAAAAGAAAAACACACACAATATTTTTCAAAAGCAATCAAACTCTGCAAAAATTTGTTCTCAAAGCCAGGAAGTGTGTGTTTCAAATTTTTTGGGTACAAACAGTTTCATCTGTTAGCCTTACTAATTTGTAAAGCTCGCGTCTTACACATGAATTAGACTAGCTATAGACCAACTGCCAAATGCAGGGACTACTATTGTAAATGTGGGATAGATAGCTTATGTTTAGGCTATAAATACCCCCCCATGACTCACCATGGGGGGTATGGAAGTTCATTTGTGTATTCTCATTATTTTCTAATAAAACACACACTTATTCTTTCACCCTCTCTCTACTTTCTTTCACTAGAAATAAACATGTATCATCTTCTTTGGTTTGACCAATCCTGACCCCCCGAATAAGTGAATCACTAGTCTAACAAGTGGTATCAGAGCTAACCGGGGGTGTTTTGTATTGTTTGTTGCTGTGTGATTGATGACATCAAATAACGTCACTTTTATAGCATCATTTATCCCATGCATATTACCCATTTTGTATGATTATTGCAAAGAATTGTTACTTAATCGTTTGTATTTGAGAATTGCAGTAATTATGGAGTACTTGGTGAAGTTATGCTAAAAGGCACGCACTTTAGAGCATAAACGAAGAGTTCAAGAAAGTCTACTAATCTGATAGCAAATACGCCGTATTATTCTAGACCTATACGACGTATTCAAGACTTTGACGAATCAAAAGACCATTCCCTGACTTTGAAGAAAACACCGTATCTACATCAATGATACGCCGTATATAATACTTTGGTCAACGAAGAAGAATCAACTGGTTTTACCTCAATACGCCGTATCCATCATCAAAGAAAGAACAAGACCGTATCTGTGCCTACACTTCACAAGAAACCACGAAGACATAAAGACCAATACGCCATATCCAAGAGACATCAATACGCCGTATTCACAATATAATAATAAAATATTCTAGAAGATATCAAACGTGGTATTTACTCCAAGAAATCCCCAATACGCCGTATCCCACATTGCTCGATACGGCGTATCGACGAGTTTCCAAACTCTATAAATAGACGATTCAAAACTCAGTTTTAGGTATGCAAGTGAATCCCTAAACCACCAAGTCGACCAAGAGACGAATAAAGGAGCCTAGAAGGTCAGAAAAGAGCCCCAAGATCATAAGAAAACTCTTGTAATCTTCGCGCAACCGAATACGTGTTCGATTAAGGTTTCTTTATTTTAACCGTTCATATATCAAACCGTGTGTATTTTTACAATGATTATTGGCTGATACCTTTAGGTATCAGCCATGTTTATGAAGATCTAATATTTAGTTTGTTTATCTTGATTGCTTAATTTATTGTTGATTGTTGTTTATGTTTATCAATTTATATTCGTTTACGTGCTTAAGTATGCGACCTATCATTCAACTGGGTCTAGTCCTACATATTTAATGCGCTGCAACTTCGGTGTTGTTTGGGCGTAGGCTAAGAGTCCGGGATAGCTATCCATATTGCAATTTATATATCTAGAATCATAGGATCACAAATATTGACCTATCCTTACCTTTAGTTTAGTGAGCTTAGTTGAGCCACAAGGTGATCTTGGTATCAACGAGTACGTTCTTATTCCATTGGTAAGGACTCAGACGGTGGACTACTAGTATATAAAGAGCCGTTAAGCAGTAAGTGAGTAAAGTCTCAATGAGCTAGGGTTTAGTAAGAGCAGCATTATTAATCTCCTAAGATAGATTATAATCAACGAATGCTTGGTTTATGCGGATGCGTCTAATTGTGACAGAATTAGTGTGTCTAGGTCTTAGGAAGAAGTACCGCCTAAGTCTAGGAATGATATGCCCCTTCGAGATAAGTCAATCATTGCACTAATAAACAAACCTACATTTTATTGGATTATTCATGGTTGATACGTTTTCCTTACATTAGTTCTTGACCGCTTCTCTATCGTTTGTTTGTCTTCTTGTGTGTGCCTATTGCTTTACTTGTCATCAAAACCTTAGGTTAGATAACTAAACCTCGTGCCAGTCTCTTAGGCTGAAACCCCCCTTATCATTAGATTAGGTCTAACTTATGTCTTGCATAAATTAGATAACTAAAATACTGATAGAATTAGGAATTAATGCTCTTACTCTTAGTGATCGACACCCCACTTACCATGAAACTCCATCTGACCGGGTACACTACCCGTTAAAGTGTTGTTTTTAGGTATAGTCGGCATAAAATAAATAGTAAAACTTGATAAATAAATAACACCTACACAACAACACGATCAAGTTTTTGGCGCCGCTGTCGGGGAGTGAAAATTAATCTTGATTTTTATTTTATGTTTTGGTTTTTAACATTAGATCTAACCCTTAGGAGTAGTGTTAATTAGATTAGTGTAATTTAGAGTAGTTTATATTCCTGCTTGTTTATTCTGTTTAAATATGGCGTATTCAGTTCACTGAATACGACGTATTGGTTATTTGATAGTTTTTCTAGTAAGATTGTTACAGAATGGATGATCCAAACATTACTATGGAGCAATACATCAGGCTCGAGGAAGAAAAAGCTCGAAAACGTAGGAAAGTATTTAACTAGGAAACTGCTAAGTATGGAAAGATCTGGTATGATGAGGATATTCACGACCTAAGATCCGTTGAAACCGAATTCCCAGCTATAGCCTTTAATGACAAGGTATCATCTGAAAAAACACTTCCTTGTGAACCCACGGTAAGTTCTCTTAACGATGAAATTGACTTTAGAGTTTCGTTTGACGATTCCGACGATGAAGATTACACGGTAATTTTTGACAAAAACTCGTTTTCTTATAAAAACATTCTACCAATGATTTGAAAACGGATTCGGAAAATGATAATGAAAAAGTCAATTTGCCTTCACTTCCATCACCCGAGCCTACGGTCAGTTATTTTGATGATTTAGACTTCTTTAAAGATTTTTAGAATGAATTTCCAGCCATTGTTTACAATGATGCTCTAACGTCTAAATCAGATTTCTTAACTGAACCTACTGTAAGTCCTCAACATATCGATGAATTTAATTTGAAAGATAAAACATCACTGTCCGAATGTGATGAAGAAGAACAAAACGGGTTGATCCCAACTTAAGATCGATTCCTTGGCTTGTAAAGGTTAAGTTACTTTGGATAGATCCAAAACAACTATGGTAGAAACTTTGTGAATACTAAAGAGTATGCGAATATACTCTTTAATACTTAGAAGAATATTAATAAAACAGTAAACTGTATGAACAATGATATTACTAAAAAGCTCCAATATTATTATTATCAATAATACAAGTATTTTGTGTAGTACTAGGGTTTACAACCTTGAAGCTATATATAAAAAACGTCTATCTAACACCATAACCTAGGATCTCCTTTTATACACTAAGGAGTCCTTTACAAGATAACTACAAATCTTCTATAATTCTAATCTTATACGTATCTTTCTAACTTTATAAGATATACACTGAATAAGTCAATACAAATATAACTTGATAACGACCTTTATCACTTAGCAGTCCTTAATCTTCATCCAGCAGACATAAATTCCATCAGCATCTTAAGTATAGTACTGGCATACTAACTTATACTCCTAGCAGTACTAACTGATAGAAGAAACTGGCAGTTGTAACTTGAGTCAGTACTAACTCATGTTAGGCAGTACTCAAACAAAGTTATGAAGACTTTTAATTCCCAAAAAATCCTCCCAAAACTAGTGATTTTACCGCCCTCCAAAATCATCAAGTTTCTTGAATTAAACCTTGTTCTCTGAGAGGATTCTTCCAAACACTTCATCTTCTTGGTCTTTCAACCTGCATGAATATCTTCCTAAGAAGTTCTCTGGGTATCTCATTATCTTGATCCACCAAGAGCTTTGGAGACCAGCACCCAATTCAGAGTTCCCCTTGACAATGGATACTCCTCTCTACCAGCATGTAATGTCTAAATCCCCTACCTTTGTAGACACATGATGCACTCCACATGAATCATATAGCCTCTAAGTTAAATCATGAATATGCTTTTGAAGCTTCCATAACTCATCATCTGTATTTGGTTCAAATAATCTTTTCAACTCAACCCATATCTCTCTTTCTTTGTCATCTGTTGGTTCTGTTGAATTGAACTTTTCTTTAACCAGACTCCACAACATCACAAATTTATCCCTGTCCAAAGGCTTTCTCATATCCATCAAAGAAGTGATGTGCCAACAATAATGAATTCCTAACTCTGGAATGATCTTCCAGTACTTCCTAGTGCCTTCAGTGTAAATCTCCCAGTCAATTATTCCATACTTAGTTTGTAAGGCTTCAACATTCATCCCTTGCTCTGGAACTATTATCATTATTTGTTGTAGCTCTTCTTGTGATAGTTCATCAGCTTCTTTATCTCTTGGTTTTTCAGCTAGTTCTGAGCTTTCATCAGTCTTTTGCATCTTAGAACTTTCTTGATCAAGTTCTTCTTCTGCATCCCTTTTTGAACTTCCAACTGTTAACTCAGGAACTACTCTGTCAACTTTACTCTCTATTGGAACAAAAGTGTTTACACTCCTCATTGTTGTTTCAAACAAAGTCTTGATCTCATCAAAGGAATAACCTCTCAACTGCTGCAGTGTATAACCTCCCATGTGCTTGATATAATTAGACATATAGGTTCTCTGTTGAGCCTGTGTGGGTGTATTGTTCCTCCTTTCTTCATCTCTTTGTGCAGTAAAATACCTCTTTCTCTGATTGATAAGCTCTGCAAGCATCTTGCTTGTTCAGCTTCAGTGTACTTTTCTCTTTCCTCTGCTTGTAACCTATGCACTAACTCTTCATCAGCTTGAACTCTAGCTTGTATGTCTTCCCATTCTTCAACATTAAAAGAGCTAGTTGCTTCATGTACCCTGGCAATCCTCTGCCTCCCTTCTTCATCAAGTTCAGCTTGCAATCTCATAGCTGCTTCAAAATCAAGTCTTTCTTGTTCTTGCTACAACTTTGTCTTGGCCTTTACAGTTTTAGATTCATCCATTTTACCTTAACCTTTGTCTTTGGCTGCACTCTTCCTGATATACACCAGTGTCTTAGCCGTAGTAATGTCATCAGCAGTAGAAACTCCAGTATTTCTTGTAGGACTGACAGTACTAACAGCAACACTAGCAGTAGTAACTGCTGCACCAGCAGTAGAAACTTCCTTAGCAACATCAAAGTCAAAGTCAAACTCTATATCATGCCCATACCTCCCCTGAATATCTACATCATGTTGTACCAATGAAATGCCAGGATCTTGATCAATTTCAACTATCTTCCTCCCTTGTTTAGAAGGATCCTCCAAATCATCTTCATTATCATAGACAATAATTCTTGCCCTTCGTCTAGCTTGGCTGGACTTAACTATTTTTCTCTCTAACTTTTTTACCTTCCTTGATAACCTATGTATGACGCATCACCATATATAGCATTTGGTCAGTTTCTAAGTTGTCTCCAAGCTCTCCACTTTCTTTGACAATGTTGTACAGAAAACCATCAATTCTTGTAGTGTTATACTGTCCTTTCCACTTCAAGTGTGTTAACTCTTGAGAGAGGTGGATCATTAGACTGTTTAGACAACCTCTCAAACCTAGTTTAAGCAGGTCTGGCCCCTAATATGGTATCTTGGCGCTTGAGACTATCACCTGAACCAATTCCCTGAGGAAAAGGATCAGTAGGTATTGTCGTGGATTGGGTCCTATTTATGTTACCACTGCCATGCTCTGCATCTAAGCTAGTAGCAGTAGTGGCAGCCCTTTCCACACCGTCTCCCTTCTCCTCATGGACAGTCTCATCTGCTACAAGGGTCTGAGTAGGAGATCTGGGCTGAGAAACCATAGATTCCTGTCTGGTTGTTCTCATAGAGGTTTGTAAAACTGGTGGTTGTGAGGTTGATGGAGCACTGGTGAGTGTGTGATAGGACTCAACTGGATGTGTTGATCCTTCACCCTGAACAACTAGGCCCTGAACAATCATTGCAGGAAACAATGGAATGTCTTCCCCAGTATAACCCTTAGAGGCCCTCTTCATATTGCTAAAAAGTTTTTGAGTGTGGGTAGGAGCAATATAAAGTCTTGTGTGAGGTTGAAGCAGTCTCTTGTGCTTGTTCAAAAACACTTGAATAAATCTTGGATACATTAAAATTTTATGTTTATTATCTAAGTTTTTCACCACACCATCAAAAATTAGTTTAGAAAAATTAAAATTATATGGTGCTGCTTATTTTTTAAAAAAAATAAAGAATTAAATTTCTTATTAGTGGTCAAGCAAATAATAGCAGTTGCTATATTGCTATTGAATTGTTCCCAAGAGGTTTTCTTAGGACTTAGACAATGTAGGATGGTATGGATGAGAAATCTCCATTGAGGGGAAAAGTGTCCTTTTTGAAAGGTCAATTTGTCAGAAGTTGACACATACCCCATTAAAGAAAGTTGTTTAAAGATTTCAGTAGTTGGCAAAGAACTAATACCATCAGCATCTGCTAATTGGAGATGCCTCCTAACATATCCCTCAGTAACAGTCTTAACTTTGCCATCTATTGTAGCAGTTAATTCTATTTCTCCATTATCAAGTGTTCTGGCAGTAGCAGTTTGCCAAAACTGTTTGATGTAAGAAACATAAATAGTGGGATTTTCAGTAAGAGCATACCTTATGTGACTGGCATTGAGAAAATCCACTATTTGGTGAAATCCTTCACTTCCCTCTGGTTTCTTTAAGTAGGCGACCATGTTGTGTGTGTCACAGAATTCAGAAAAGTTCGATTAGGGTTCTGGGTTATGTTTGTTTATGAGAGTATGTGTGTATGGCAAAGTCAATTGAGATTATATAGATACCACTTAAGGTTTTGATTATACCGACTAAATAAAATTGGTTCTTTATCTTTGAAGAAATCTTATGATTTAAAGAAAGATTATGAATTATCCAAACTAAGGAAACCTATAAGTGAAGTAATTGGTGAAAATATCTCAACGGCTATATTTAATTAAGAAAAATCTGTTATTCCTCAAACAATACTAACGGTATCCTAGCAGTACTAAGTTTAGCTTAACAGTACTAATATTAAGCCTAGCAGTAATAACTTTACCCAGCAGTATTAACCCAAATTTTCTTTCAAAACTATACTGCACTCATACTTTTAAAGGGATTAAGTGTAAAGGAAGACACTTAATCATTTCGGTTGCATTTAACCTCTAGTTGTGTGAGAACCAATGATTTCAGTATAAATACTGCCTGTGTTTAAATAAACTCATTAAAAGAACCTTCTTGACAGGGTTTCTAGCTCAATGGCAGGTGTTACCTCTAACACAAATGTATTAGATTCATGTTTGCTCGCTATTCTCTAAACTAGATGTCCATAGACTAACACACTATGCAAATGATAGAATGGTAAAGAGTGAGTTAGATCAGTTACTATCTAACTAACTAAAAGCCATTAATTCGTGTTCAGTATAGCCTATGCCCAGATGCTTCATTAGGCTCACTGGTAGCATAGGTTGATTTCAAGAAAAAGATTTTAAAGGACTTCCCAACTCAGGTGTAAACTTAGCATTAACCATTGGCAAGTTATCCCTAAATCCTCTCTATCATTAATCCAACCATACTACTTTGCTTATCCTGCAATGATAATAATCGTTTAAGCTCAGGTTGTTTAGACCTTATCTAGGATAAATTAATAACAAAGGCGGAATATTCAAACATTG